>JACBKR010006085.1:0-14798 GCA_014218235.1 Colocasia esculenta | reverse complement strand
TACTTGTGAAGACTTAGGGGTTGTCTGGGCTATGTTTATGTTTATGTTGATTATATAAGGAACTTGGTATGTACTTTCTTATGGACATGTATAAGCAATGTATCTTGTGTATGTTAATCTGGTCTTTGTATTTTCACGGACATATGAGTTTGATATCCTTGCGACGCTTCGGTCCGATCGCGGGAGACGGAGTCGTGTCAAGCTCGTTATAGTGTTAATGGGTTTGAACGGCGTGGTTCGTTATAGCGCCCGACCGAGTAGACGCCTCTTCTGGTGTCGCGACACGCACCGCGGTCGTGACACCAGCAGAGAGGCAGACCCACGGGATGCTCCCTCCCAGGGCCGCCTACAAGCCACACACATACCACACGGGGGAGGGGAGCATGGAGAAGCTATCTAAAACTAACTAGAAAGCACGAGAAGCTCCAATTCACCCGGATCGAGAAGAGTTCAAGCAACCTACCTTCCAAGTAGAAACGAACACAAATAGGGCCCTTCGCGTCAGATTGGCCACCTCCTCCTCGCTCCACGCAAGCTCCACGATGTCGGGACACCACTCACGACCCTCTCCTCGCCTGAAATGCCAAAGGGGAGAGAGGGATGCGGAGCACCGCCGGAGGGGGAGAAGAGAGGGGAAAGAGGGAAAGTGGGAAAGAGGGGGAAAGGGTCGCGGCCAAGGCCTTAAGCCTTCGGCACCCAAGATGTGACGCGTCATGTTAAAAACCTTAACGCGACGAGTCAACGCACCGTGACAAGAATGCGTCCCCTAGGGATGCCGTGATAATGCGACGGGTCGTACTGACACACCTGCCACCCTGACAGGCATCAGACGACCGAAATGACGGAACACTGTCGCGAACCGTTGACCGATCGCAACAACCAGATGTGACGGGAAAGCCGGGCCGACACACATGCTCGTCGTGACAAGGATGACTGTCGTGTCGGACACCCATGATGCAACATAACACGTCACACAACCTGGATGCGTTAGTGGCTAGTCATCCAAGACACCGGATGGAAAGCGGGAAGTCGGGTTACATCCTCCCCCACTTAAAACAATTTCATCCTCAAAATTTAAGGCACCCTAAAAGATCCCGAGGCACGAAACGAAGCACAGGGGGAACCGTAAGACCAATACGAATAAGCCACTAAGTCTCAACACGACTTCCTCGTGGCAACAACCACACCGCCAAATGCGCGCCGGCATATGAAGCCGGAAAAAAAACAACGGCTCACACAACGGGCTCCAAACACGGGTGGAGCACCAAGCCAAGAAACCAACAGCTCACCCTAGCCACACGTGGGGTGCCCAAATGGAACGAAAACCCCACAGATGCTGAGCGACATCAAATCTGGCCCGAACAGCAGAAAACACAAGCCAAAAACACACAGCTGCCGCCACCAATAGATCCCATTGTTGGGGCCAACCAACCAGCAACCCACTCTGTCGCCAGCAATGCTCGACAGAGGACGCAGTTGCCAACAGCAACACGAGAAACGTCGGTCAGCAACTCACTCTATCGCCAGCGAAACCTGACAGAGCACACAGTTGCTGACAACAACCAGGAAAAACGCCTGAGAGTCAAGAACAACACTTAGGGAAACAACCTCACGCTACTAGCAGCAGCTAGCATCGGTCACCAGCCCAACCAAGAAACCACGCGAGAGACAAGGATCAGAGCGAGGACATGCTCACGAAGAATCCTCAATGTATATGAAACAGCATCCACCGCCACAACTAGGTCTCACCCAGACCTTCCATGCGGTCCAATACGGACAGCTAATGCACGCGGAGAAACCTCAACACGCGAAAACGGCATCCACTGTCACCACTAGGTTGTGACCACTAGGTCTTACCCAGACCTTCCTCGTGGTCTGACAAGGATGTTGGGGATCGGATGGGTGGATGGATCAGATCTAGAAGGGGGGGTTGAATAGATGTAACGCCAATTAACGCGGAAGCTTAAGCAATTAAAAATTACTTCTAATCAGAGATCAAATCACCTAAACATTTTACTGATCTGAAGTGTGATTAGGTGTGTGAGCAAATTAATTAGTAGTGTGAGCAAAATCCCTATGCATGCATCTAGCGAGATTAAAGGCAAATCACAAATCAAACCAATGCACAGAGGATTTTTAGGTGGTTCGAAATCACCTCCAGTGACTCCTACGTCCACCCCTCACACAGTGAGGCCACACTACTCAAAAAGCACTGAGTACAACTCACACAGGAGCACGACGACTCCAAACACCCTTGAGCACGAGACTCAAGAAACACCTGGAGCACGACGACTCCAAACTGAGCACGACGGCTCAAACAACAACCGGAGTACGACGACTCCAAATTGAGCACGACGGCTAAACCACACAATGAGTGCGACGACTCACAAACCTGAGCTCGACGGCCCAGAGTACAAAAGCTAGATCAAACACAAAAGAGATCAGATCCTCTAGCAATGATCTGATTCAAGAAGATTCGTACACAGAAATTGTGCAGAACTTCATGCACAAATATCACAGACGAAATAAGGAAGAACAAACTCTGAGATGAGGGAAATGGATGTAGAAAGAGTGTTCTTCGATGAAGAGGGCTTGCAGACGCTTCAATTGAGGAGCCTTGATGGAAATCGATGGAGATCCTCCTCAATTGGCGATGCTCTGCTTTGATGGCATCTGAAATGCCTGAATTCCTTCTTCTTCTTAGCCTCTTCAGTTGGATCTGCTCCCTTGCCTTGAACAGCAACCTTCTCTCCAGGGATCCCCCTTGATTCCTTGATCTTCCTCTTGAAAGGAAGGCTTGTAGCTTTTGGAGATGGAGACAGATCTGGAGAACCTTCTTTGGCCGCCAAAAGCCTTCTTCTGAAAGTGCATGGGCTCTCTTGCCTTTGGGGTTCAAGGAACATGGGTATTTATAGCCCCATATGTCCATAAAGTGCTTTGGGGTGCATGGGCACGGAACCCTAGGTCAAATCCCCTAAATCCCAAGCAGCCACGTGTACAGAGAAATTCACGATTTTGACTTTTAGCCAGAGTGTGTCGACCTGCCCTGAACTGGTGTCGACCTCCTATCCCATTTCTGCAAACTGGTCTGCTGGAAACTGGGTCTAGTGTCGACTTGCCCTGAGGTAGTGTCGACCTGCCCTGAGGTAGTGTCGACCTGCCCTGAGGTAGTGTCGACCTGCTGTCCATTTCTACAAAATTGTTCTGCTGGAATCTGGGACTAGTGTTGACTGCCCTGAGGTAGTGTCGACCTGCCCTGAGGTAGTGTCGACCTGCCCTGAGGTAGTGTTGACCTGCTGTCCCATTTCTGCATAATTGTTCTGCTGGAATCTGGGACTAGTGTCGACCTGCCCTGAGGTAGTGTCGACCTGCCCTGCCTGTCAGGCAGCCTTATCTGCTGGAAGCTTGGTCTAGTGTCGACTGCCCTGTGCTAGTGTCGACACTACCAAGGCAAAAGTGTGTGTACCTGAAAGTTTAACATATATGTTGTTAGTACAAGATATTAACATTAAGATATGAGATATTAAACATCAAAAACATGTTGTTTAAGCATTATAGTGATATATAACATGTATAACATGTTCAACATATCATCATCAAAATCACAACATGTCACAATATCTCATCATTAAAATCACAATATGTCATCATCAATATCACAATATGTCACAATATCTCATCATTAAAATCACAATATGTCATCATCAAAATTAAGGTATGAGTGATGTTCATTGGATATCATTAAATTACAACTTTAGGAAGTTCCAAAACACACTCAACCCAACAAAGGACACCAAACGCACACGGAGCCAAAAAAAAACTGGGAGTTACACGCTCCACAATGTGGCACACCGAGATAGGAACACGGAAGATGTCTGAGCTTAAGCCGAATCCGGACACTTCACAACGTCAACAAACCACGTGGTAGAGTACTAGCAAGCCAATAAGCCTCACTGTCACCAGATGAACCGACAGGAGACTCCGCCATCGGCTTCCAGACTCACCAACACCACGCACAACCGAGAACCAACGAGGGAATTTAGCAGCACACCTGCCACACGCACAAAGAGCTCAACGCGGGTACCAACGTGCCAACCACTAGAAAGATGCACAACCACACGGAAACCGAAACAATGCAGAGGTCGAGGACAACACGTTGACCTCAGAGGGACCCAAACGAAGTAGAGTACCACAACCAAACACACTCGGGCTCCCAAAGTGAGAAGGAAAACCTGGACACAAGCACCACCAAAGCCTAGCGTACCACCGATAGGGCTACCTAGACAAGGCAAGCAGCCACCCCACAGTGGTAACGATACAACCACAAGGCATAGGCCAGCACACGTGTCCCAGAGGCGGAAAGCTCAACTCCCCTAACACCAAGTGAAGTCGTGAAACGACACACAAATCTCACGAACAGGCATATGGCACAACACGTGGTGCTATCACAAGCACCAGGAGGCCACCCATGGTGCAACACATTGCCCCAAGGCTCCAGACGACACAAAAACCAAAACACTCGAGTACGAGCACACGGGCTACCACAAGCACCAAACTAAGCAAAGTGCAACACAGGTGCACCAGCGGCCGAAACAAAACAGGCTAACGGAAAGGACTCTCCACAAGAGACCTACAACAGAAGCACATGGAAAGCCGACAACTTCGAGAGCGTAACAACCACGTCGGCTCCAAAAAGCACACAGAACACGGAGCACCGACTCTGCTGCACGGAGAGCGAAAACCACAACAACTCCCTGCCACGCAAGAGCAAGAAGCACCACCTCTATCGCAACCGATAGAGAGGCCAAACACCAAAACGATGTCACGAAAAGCCTCCAAGGCACATGCCGAGGCACAACTGAGCACACACGAAACAACGCTTGCACGAGCAAGCCAAGCAAGAAAACCGGTGCACAGCAGAGCAATGCTCACACATGCAACCCAACAAAAAATGGTACTACCTCACACCAAAACCAACAGGTACCTAATGCCCCAAATTGTTCAAGCAGGTAGCAAGAAACAATCACAATGGCAAATGGCACGAATAGGTCCACCGACCCACGATGTCACAAGGAAACGATAGCACGAGGGGAGTAACCAACACAACCAAAAACAACTCAAGGGAAGATGACTCCACCAGAAGGTCGCAATAATGTGCACCCTAGTGACACAAACACCACAGTGGAGCATCAACACCCCGAGCAACCAACGAAAAGCATAGGAAGGAGACATGCAACGCAACGAGTCTCTTCCACATGCAAGAGGGAAAACCACAACGCAAGACTGATGCTTCCACAAGAAGCACAACCATCCAAACACTCACTATACTCACCAGACCACCATCTAGGAGAGCACGCAGGGCGCGAGAAATGAAGTAAACCACCCGACCACGGGGACACACGAAGTCCCACCAGCACAACCGAGAAAACTCAGAAACGAACAACGAGACAAGCTGGCCAACGCGGCAACCAGACGCAAGGCCAAGCGCACAACACCTTGACCGAGAACACCCAAGTACACTGTAACACAGATAGTCCAACCGGCAACAATGACAGCTCCTCTACAGAGAGAAGAGCAGCGACAACCAAAACAACACGAAGTAGCTTTGGGAGAACCTCCACCAAAAGCGCCAAGAGACATCCTAGGAGAACCTCACCAGAATGCAGCCCAACCAACGGTAACACTCGAGCCACAGGGGTAACACAACGGTGTCCCGAAATAAGCATAGAACACTCCTAGGAAGAACCTTCGCTAGAAATGACAAAAGGCGATCTGGGAAGAACCTTCACTAGCACGCACAACCCAATGACCAAACAACAAGGACCATCATGTTGCCCAACTAGCAAGCCCTGAGGGGGGTGAATGGGATTCTTAAAAATGAGAACCTAAAATCTGTTCACAAAACAGTCACCAAAACACACTTCGATAGTTGTTAGTGTTAGTAAAGATAAACAGCAAACACACAAAGGCAATCACACTACACAAGGATTTATCCTGGTTCGGATCTCCTCTCCTTAGGAGTCCTACGTCCAGTCCCTGAGCAATATCTTAGGATTTCACTACCCAAGGGTACAGTCCCCCTTATGGACCCTTACATACCCAGCCGCAGCTGGTCTTCTCTTCTCAACCTGAAGAGGAATTACAACACCCTGGATACCACCAGGTCTTCCTTCTACATGAAGGGAACACACACCCTGGAACCCCCAGGTCTTCCTTCAACACGAAGGGAAAGATCACAGGAATGAGGAAATGAAAAACAAGCCCCTAGATCAAGCTTATACAATGGTAGATCTAAAGCTAAGACTGAGAAAGAAAGGATCTGCAGAATTGATCTCTTTCAGTACTAGAAGCTCTCTCAAGGATCTACACTAATCTCAGAGAGCAAGAGCTAGAACAGGAGAGTGAAAAACTTGGCTCTTCAGTTTTCTCACAGAAGACTTGAAAAATTGTTGAAAGCGTTGTCTCTCTATTCAAGGTATCTTCTTCTGGAGCTGCAGTCTTCTTTATATATCTTCTATTTGAAATTTGAACGTTGAAGTGCCCGTTGTCTCTAAGCTTTGTTTACGTTAGACTGCATGTCACTGTAGAGCTTCTTGTTCGACAGTCTTTAGCTTTCCATGCATGCAACAGGAGAAAGGATCTTTTCTGATATCTGTTATCTTCCATGTTGTCCAACGTTGTGTTGAGGTGCGCTATCAGAGACCTGCACGCAATAAATGCTAAAACAATAGACAGCTAGGTTGTCTCTTGTTGTCAGTCAACGTTAGATTGATTTTATATCAAAAAGGAAGTTCCATTCTATTCTTCTAAAAAGTTGTTTACAGTGTAAGCAAGAAAATAAAAGATATCGTTTTGCATGTACTGCAGTGATACGTTCAGTCATAATAAATGCATGGTTGTCAGAAATATGTACGTGAAGACTTTGACTTTTCAACGAACTCAGAAATGAGTTCAAATATCAAATCGTTATATTCCATGAAATCGTTACATGCATGACTTATGAAATCGTTAAGCAAATGAGTTGAAATCCATGTAAATCGTGTGCATTTTAAGCAAAACCGATGCACATACAAATCGTTATAACTCTATAATCAAATCGTTATGAGTAAGTTGTCAGAGACAAAACGATGTGAGCAAATCGTTGTTTGCTGTATCGAATCGTTACGGCGACTGAGTCGTAATGTAACTAAGCGAATCGTTACAGTGACAGAGTTTTTGTGTAACTTATCGAATCGTTACAAGGATCAAATCGTTATGACAGTATAGGCAAATCGTTGTTTCACTTAAGAAATCGATGTGAGACCAAATCGTTGTTCTTACTTAAGAAATCGATGTGAGAGCAAATCATTGTTCTCACTTATGAAATCGATGTGAGAGCGAATCATTGTTCTCACTTAAGAAATTGTTGTGAGAGCAAATCGTTGTTCTCACTTAAGAAATCGATGTGACAGCAAACGTTGTTCTCACTTAAGAAATCGATGTGAGAGCGAATCGTTGTTCTCACTTAAGAAATGTTGTGTGAGAGCAAATCGTTGTTCTCACTTAAGAAATCAATGTGAGAGTTGTTCTTACTTAAGAAATCGATGTGAGAGCAAATCGTGTTCTCACTTATGAATCATAATGTGAGAGCGAATCGTTATGAACCAAGTCGATATGCTTTCTTAGCGAATCGTTATGGAAGGAAATCGTTTCGATCTCGAAATCGACCAGACACTTATGAAATCGTTATGATACCGAAAACGATAGAACATACAACGAATCCTTGTGTGTATGAAATCGTTATGAAAGTAAAAATCGTTATGAATCTATTGAAACGTTATGATAGAAGAGGAAGTCATTACATCATACAAAAAATCGATGTGTACTTAGAGAAATTTCATGCTTTGAACTTACATTACTACAGAGTAAATGACACTTACCCATTTAGCTTGATATTTCTTGTTTCATTTCCTGTACTCAAATCTCATAGAAAATATGTTAGATTAAACTTTATTATATTTGTTAATCACCATAATAAATATTTAATTAATTTAAATTACATGGGGATAAATTGATCATCAATCTCCCCTTTTTTGTGATGACAAAACTTAACAATAAGCATAGATGATCTGAAACGAATCTAAACAAAATTGCTAGAATATAAGAGATATATTTCAGAAGTACTAGATTTCTCCCCCTTTTTTAAGCAAAAAATACCACAAGGTGATAAAGACAGAGAGAAAAGATAGTGAGAAAACAAGAGAGATAGATTTAGTTGCCCTGAGGAGGTACATCAATGTAGAAAGCAGGAGACAAGAGAGAGGCGTGACGTCGAATAATTGGCAAGGCCTGGCGTTCCTGCTCCTCAAAATAAGCCTGAAAAGCCCCATAAGATATGGAGTAAGATGGTCCCATGTCAGGTAACATCCTTTGAATATGAAGCTGCCGCTGTGTACACAGAAAAATGCCATATTCATCGGTGCCAAGTGAAAGTTTGTGGGTACTGAATGAACCAAAGCTGGCGAATCAATGAAATTGGTTGATCTTTATAGGATAGTGTAACTGATGTTGCAGAAGATCTTTCTTGAAGGCCAAAAATGGCTTGTACCGCTCGACCCATTGAACATACAGTTCCTGAATTGGATTGATGGAATTCAAATCCATGAAAGATTCAACAGATAGAGGGGGCTTGCCGGCATTGACAAAGAGCTATCAATGATTCCAATTGAAGAGCAGATTGATTGTAATGCTTTGCCCAATCTGTTGGAGAAAGCCGCTCACGTTCTGACATCAGAGGAGCAAGAACTTCAGAGGTGATGTGACCTAGATGAAATTCTCTGAAAATGAATCTTTGGAGGAAGGGAGGCGACCCTGCTGAGCGGAGATTCTTCCATTACATGAGCAAACCTCTCAAACATATCAGAACCAACAGAGGAGTCCAAGACCAAAGAGTGTAATTTAGGAAGGAAGACTATTTCAGGCAAGTTTAAGGTAGTAAAGTCCACTGTGAAGGAGCAATTGACCGGATATTTAGTTCGAAGAGTGGCAATAGCTCCATGGAATTGGCCAAACTATACTTCAGGTAGCATGTTGAGATATCGAAAATCATTGTATAGCTGGAAGTACCTTGCGATCCTTATTTCTTTGAGAATGAAAGGAGCCCAGAGTGCTTGATGGTGAAACACAAAACCACTCAGAGAGGGTGAGTGGGTGATATCGGGGAGGAGTGCTATCTGACTTGGAAAGAAGATATTTGTTGTAGAGTGCCTTGTGCCCTTTAGCCCACTGATCCTCAGTCTTGCACTCAGCCATTTGGAAGATTTTTGATTGGTTGGCTTTGGGAATATGGCAATAAGGAAGGACAATGTTGAGGTGATCAGTTAGGTTGAGAATGGGAATGCCAAAAGTGGTGGAAAGAATGCACTTTTGGAGATATTCACAATAAATGGTCTCCTTCGATTTTCAACAGTGAGGGAGTACTAAAGAGGAGGAAACTTAGGTTCGGAAGGAAGAGCTAGGGTGGATGAGAGTTTCTCTTTTTCTGAACAGGACTAGAGGAATCAGTCCTATGAACATGAGTGGCAACTTCCAGGACTGAGATGAGTGGTGCGCTCCAACTCATCCTCACAATTGTTTAGAAAAGCACTGGCAAGTTATGGATTTTTAGGAATGAATGTGATAGAGGAAGGTGGAGCAGGAGGATGAAGGAAGGAACTTAGAGAAAAATTGGTGGATGATCTGGCTGATGAGGGGCCAGAAGAGGATGATGCTCCAGCTAATGAGGAAGTTGGAGGATCTTCACAGACAGGTGAAGGTCGAGAAATGATTTGAGAGATAGTAGGAGAGGAAGTGGATTGAGATGGAAAAGGAGTTGGGGAAGAGATGGTGCGAGGCATAGGTTGTTTGAAGGTGATGGGTGCTGGAGGTGTTGTGGATGAAGAGGGTGGTGAAGGAGGGGTTGGTGTTGCAGGAGATGAAGACTCATGGGCTTCGGGAGCAGCTGCAGGCTCTTCTACTCTTGGATTCACACCCTCAGAAATCATTGGCTTTGGTGGCCCAATCACAACCTCAGATAGCCCTGGTGGCCCAGACTTCACGGTTTCAGCAATAGGTGCTTCCTTCTCAACAGTCTGAGGCCCGGATGGCCCTGCTGGTTCTACTACAATTGGCCCTGATGGCCCTGCATTTTCTTCTGCTGGCCTTGGCCCTGAACTACTAACGGTTCAGCAGGAGAGTGCTCTAGAGGGGCAGAGGTGGATTGCACCCTCGAAGAGATAAGCTTCTTGACACTGTCAAACTCACCTTTCATCCATCTGCATAATTGCTTGACATTTTAAAATCATCTCCCATGTTATGTACGTCAGTGGACAAGGCTCCAATCTCATTTGCTGCTGAGGTCTGGCTGATAAGGATAGACTGAATATCATACTGTAGAGATGTGAGAGTCTTTCCTTGCTCATTTAGCCTTTTAATAATGGGCTTCAACTGAATCTTCAGCTGCTTCTCCTTGGGCCTCCTATGTGCTACTCTTTTCCTTTTGTTATGTGCCCTTGCAATGGGCTCCTCGAATTCAACATGCTCTTCATTCTTCATAGGGACACTTTCAGTGTGCTCCCCCTGAGGAGCTGCCTCCTCATCAATAGATTGCTCCCGCTCAATAGGAGCATCTTCCACTGTTACATTTTCATGAGCAACTACTTGCTCCCCCTGACTAGGAGCTTCCTCCATCACCTTTTCTGCAGTGTGGCCTGATGCCCCAGCTTCTGTTACTTGATCATCACTAATTATTGCTCCCCTAGAGTGCTTTGGATGGAGTCTAGTACATCCCTGAGTACTGAGGCTACTCGGGAAGAAGGAGGAACAACTTCTGAACATTGCCCAACGGGCTCAATCAATTCTGGGGAATGCCCTCTATCCTGCTGCTGGAATTACTGCTGCTGGCTCCTCTTGAGCTACTAGGACTGCTGCTGCTGCTAGTGGTACTTCGACTTCTACTGTTGGACCTTGTTCTTCTACTTCCGGTGCTGGTGTTGTTGCTGCTGCTTCGTCCTGGACTTCTTGGGCTTCGCCAATAACGGCTTCACCCTCGCCACAGAAGTCTTTGTCCATACACCATTTACAACTGAAAATCCGCTCTTTCATAAATTTCTATTGCGGATTGACTGCCCCATTTTCTCTACAACTGCTCCAAACAGATTAATGCCAAAATGTTTAAAGATCTTGGTGAGCAGATGAGCATAAGGCAGGGACACATTTAATTTGCACTTCGTGTCCCAAATCTGAGCATGAGCAAACCTCATTCGCTCCAAGATAACCTCGGCCATGTTTATCTCCTGGTTCTGAATGGCCCAGAACATCATGTCCGAATCTACTTGGTGCAGGTTGAGAAGGTAGCACTCCTCGGAACCAAGATTTGACAAACAATAAAATGCAGTAAGTGATTGAACGCATTCATCTGTTTAATATCCAACTTCCATCCATCAGCTTGAACTCAGGACCAATAATACCTAGCCCCTTTGCTTGGGTGTCAACAGTGTGTACCCCACTGTGACCGGTGGTGCAAACTCCAAATAAGGACTTCAAAAGATCATAAGTGATTCTTATTGGGATTCCTTTGACAGACGAAGTCAAGGATCCATCCTCCTCAATCCTCAAACAAACGAAGAAAGCCTTCACCAAATCTGGATAGCTTACCTCAGAGAAAGTTGCGATTTCTGTCCATTTCATCGTATCCATGGCTGCCACGATGCTATGCATCCCATATTTCTCCAATCTACAATATCTACAGCTTTATTTCTACGGAGCTTCGTCTTCACGGAGGTAAATCTTTCCTATGCTCTGCTGACAGGAACTCAGTTCCGTAGCCCCCGACGCTCCTGAAAACACCAGAAGAGGCCATGAAGTTGAACGAGAAAGGATTCTGGAGGATTGGAAAGAGGATTGGAATAGAAACCCTCAAGAAATTTCTGGCGGGAAGTAGTTGAAAGATTGAAATCTCAGGGAGTCGATGCTGGAGTCAACAGGGTATCGCCTCAGGCAGGTAGAAGGAGATGAAGGCGGGATGTGAATCGTTGCCACACAGATTTCGGGATATATAAATTAAAGATAAAGAGACTTTTCAAAAACGGAGGCGACATGATGGCAGAAAATGACAAAATGACTAGTTCGAGACAAATAAGTCTATTTTAACATTCGAATCGTCAAGGATATTTAAACAAGCAGGCAACATTTGGAGTTTTGCTTAAATTCAAGGAGGAAAAATAATTGATATTTTGAATATTAATATCTCAGTTTTATACAGATGATTCTTTCACAATTTACACATGCCTAATTCCCTTCTAAGAGAAGTAAATCTCTCTTAACGTAAGGCCTTTGTGAAGATATCTGCTAACTGATTATTAGTATCAATGAAAGAAATATCTATGTTACCATTAGCTACATGAACTGAATAAATGATATCTAACCTCAATGTGCTTAGTCCTTGAGTGTTGTACTGGATTCTTGGTTAGATTTATTGCACTGGTGTTGTCGCATAATAGGGAATTATCTTGATCTGGAGTCCATAATCCTGAAGTTGTTGCTTAATCCATAGGAGTTGTGTACAGCAACTTCCAGCAGCTACGTACTCAACTTCTACTGTAGATAATGTCACTGAATTTTGTTTCTTTGAGGACCACGAGATCAGACATCCTGTAAGAAATTGACAACAGCCACTGGTGCTTTTTCTATCTATTTTGCATCCAACGTAGTCAGCATCAGAGTAACCTGCTAAGTTGATTTCATATGACTTTGGATACCATAAACCTAAATCATGGGTTTTAGCTAAATATCTAAAAATTCTTTTGACACTAATTAAATGAGATTCTTTAGGGTCTGCCTGATACCTAGCACATATGCATACACTAAATAGTATGTTAGGTCTACTGAAAGTTAAATATAGTAGTGAACCTATCATACCTCTGTAGACCTTTTGGTCTACTTCTTACCATCCTTATCACTATCCATTCTTGTTGATGTGCTCATAGGCGTTGACAGTGGGTTGCTATTTTCGAATCCAAACATCTTTAGCAACTCCTTGGTGTCCTTGGTTTGACAGATAGAGTCCCTCCTTTCCTTGTTTTATTTGCAATCCAAGGAAGTAGTTGAGCTCCCCCATCATGCTCATCTCGAATTCTCCCTGCATGAGCTTTTAAAATACTTGCAAAGAGATTCATCAGTAGAACTAAATATTATATCATCAACATATATTGAACAAGTAGAATATGTTTGACTTTAGACTTAACAAATAGTGTACTATTTACTTGACCTCTAATGAAACCATGGTTTAATAGAAATGCACTTAAACGTTCATACCATGCTCTTGGTGCTTGTTTTAATCCATATAATGCTTTATGCGACTTAAATACATGATTCAGAAAATCAATGTCATCAAAACCTGGAGGTTGTTCTACATAAACTTCCTCCTAATAAAACCATTAAGAAAGGCTGATTTAACATCCATTAGAAATAATTTCAAGTCTAATGCGGATGCATATGCAAGTAGAATCCTGATAGTCTCAAGTCTAGCTACAGGTGCATAGGTTTCATCGAAATCTATGCCCTCCTCTTGGGAATAGCCTTGAGCTACCAATCTGGCCTTGTTTCTTATGATCACATCAGCTTCATCCAATTTATTTTGAACACCCATTGGTGCCAATCACTGGATGATCTGATGGTCTAGGAACAAGTGACCATACATGGTTTCTCTTGAACTGATTCAGTTCATCTTGCATGGCTAAAATCCAAGATTCATCAGTGAGAGCTTCATTGACTGTCCTAGGCTCTATTTGCGAGACAAAAACTAAATAGTCACATGGAATTACATTACCTCTTGTCCTTACCCCTACAGATGGATCGCCAATGATGTTTTTGGTGGGTGATCTTTCTTATATCTCCATTCCTTGGAAGATTTTCATGTAAAATGTCCTTTTGTTGTAGGTCTTCCAGAGGTGGATCTTCCTTGTCATCTGTCATCAATAGATGTATTCTTTAATTTCTAGACAATTCTTTTGCATCATCAATATCACTATCTTCTTCCTCTCTCAAGGAAGGGTTAGTTTCATCAAAAATGATGTGTACTGATTGTTCAATTAATAAAGTACGCTTATTAAATACTCTATAGCCTTTAGGTTTAGAAGCATACCCCATGAATATACCTTCATCTGATTTTGCATCTAACTTACCATGTCTCTTTTGTTGTGTTGTGGATGAAACATGGACATCCGAATGTCCTGAATGACTGATCTTCGGCTTCTTTCCCTTGTACAGTTCATATGTTGTTTTCTTCAAGATAGGCCTGATCATCACTCTGTTGATAATGTGACATGCCGAGTTGACTGCTTCAGCCCAAAAATACCTTGGCGAATAATATTCTGACAGCATTGTCCTTGCCATATCCAACAGGGTTCTATTCTTCCTCTCAGCAACTCCATTTTGCTGTGGTGTCCTTGGTGCTGAGAAATTGTGCTCTATCCCTTGGTCATCGCAGAACATGGCAATTTCTCATTTTGGAATTCTCCTCCATGATCTGACCGAATTCTAGCAATGCTGAACCTTTTGTCTTTCTGTACCTTCTTGCTGAAGCTCACAAAACTGTCAAATGTATCATCTTGTGCTCCAAGAAGGATATCCAAGTGAATCTGGAGTAATCGTCTACAATGAAAAATCCAAATTCTTTCCTCCAAGACTTGTGGTCCTCATGGCCCAAATAAGTCCATATGAAGGAGTTCTAAGGGTTTAGAGGTTGTTACCACGGTTTTTGACTTGAAGGATGACTTGGT
>JACBKR010006084.1:0-14615 GCA_014218235.1 Colocasia esculenta | reverse complement strand
GGTCATGAGCACCACACTCACACTCGTTAAACCAGATTCAAAACGATCGCACTGTTGTAGTGTGGCCCGCAGAGTGTGATCGTGGACGGGTGTTTTTTACCACATTGTTCTGTCTTTTGAGGTAGGGAGGCTAACCTTAATACCCCCATTATTATTTCTAGAATGTTACATTTTAATTCTACATTGTGGAATCGAGTTTTGGGGAAGGTTATCATGCCGGGGGATAGATGTTGCACCAGACGATCCAAGTGTTGGATTGTATTTTTTGAGTGTTTACCGTGTTTCTCGACACGGGAAAGAGTTCCCCACTGTTGGATGTTGTGTGCATGAGGCGGATTAGCCCCAAGAGGAGGGCTGGGTCTTTGCGGGTTCTGGAAATCGATGAACTTGGCGACAACATTAGTTGTCGCTAACTTCATCTTAACGGCAAGATGTGCAACCGTTAACCCTCAATTGATGGCAGCCTATATTAATGTCAACCCTTGTAGATGACATTTGATGTCATCGTCTTGCAGGACTCTACAGCACCGTTTTGTGCTTTAGTGTTGTGTGTGGGCCTTGAGGCATCCACTTGGTAGAACGGTGTTTTTGGATGTTGAGAGTGTCTCTGTCTATGTTATTATGTTCCAGCTTTTTGTTGTGTTTGTGCTTGGGTGTCGAGTGTGACTCCACCTGGACAATTGACGTGAGTAGTCCATTGTTTAGCCTAAGCGTCGAAAGCGTCTTCGTCTAGAGCGTGTCCCTTGTGGTGGTTTGGAGCCGATTTCCGTGGGGCCCCTTCTCCATTCATTAGAGTCCAGTGTAGGAGAAAATCGGTCGAGGACCAGACGTGAGGGAGAGCGTCTAAGTGTGCACACGTGGTTAGGGTTTGAGGACTCTATGGTGTCGAGGCGCCAAGCCATAGACCCTAGTTGGTTCGACCTTGTGTGGTGTAGGTTGTGTTGTGCTAGTGTTCTTGTGTCTATGAGGCATTTGTGTGATTGACACTTCTAGAGTAGAGGTTGTTGTTGTGACTCAGGTTTTTGCATATGAGTTGACTGTGTTTTCGACCTTTTTTAGTTGTAGACCCCGGCCCCTTGGCCCTTTGGCCCCGTTCTCAGGGTCGCAACAAGTGCTCTGGTCGTCACATAGTCGTGCCAGAGTGGCCCTGCCACGACGGGCTTGGTGACGCCCGCACCCGGCCGTCGCGCTCTTGTCGCGACGGAGGTGGCCGTCGCGTCCTTGTCACGGCGTCCGACGACATCGCGACTGCTTTTCTAACAGACGTGACTGCTGTCCTGTCTGTCAGAATGGTCGTGTCGGGTGGTAGGAGCGTACGTCGTTGACGCGACCTGGCCAGCCGTCGCGTTTGTTTTTCCCGGTCTTCGAGGTTTGACTACTTTTGGGGTCGCGCTGGGGGTGGCCATCGCGACAGGGTCGCGATGCCTAGGGGAGTCGTGACAATGATGTTGTCGTACCAAGTCAACCTATTGGTTTTTGGGGGCCATCGGTTTAAACCCAAAGGCCGCCCCATTCTCCCCTCTCTCCCTCTCTCTTCCCCTCCTTCCCCTTCTTTCCCTCTCGAGCTCCCTTGCAGTTTCTCGCCCATTCTTCTTGCTCGTGGTGCTCGTGCTGAGGTGGTGGCGTCCCGTTCGTGTAGGGGACGTGGTCGTGGTGCTTGGAGTGAGGAGGAGGTGGTCATTCCTACGTGAAGGCCCCAACGGGTCGGCTTTTCTTATGGAGGTAGGGACCCTGATCCTCTCGCCCTAAGCATGCTCCCTCCCTCTAGAGACGGTGTTTCCTCGTGGTTTGGGATTGTGGGAGTGTGAGGATCATGCTCGTGCTTGAGTGAGGTTCCATCGAGCGTGATTCTCGAAGTCCATGTTTATGGGGTTTTAAGGTGCTTGAGTAATTTACAGCTTTCATACAGTTGCACATGCTCCCCGCCCCCTTGTGGAATGTGTGTATCAGTTTTTGGGTTGGTTCCTAGGAGGATTGCTCCGGAACCCCCCTCGGCTGAAGACGCGATCACTATAGAGGTCGCGATCTTGTCGCGACGGCCTGGCCGGTCGCGACATGATCGCGACGCTCTTAGGCATCACGACGTGATGGCGTCGGCTAGGGCCGCCGCGACTTTGTCGCGATAGGGTAGGGCGTTGCGACAAGGTCGATGACCCATGTGTCGCGACTACAGCCGAGGAGATAGTTATGGTCTTTCAAAGTACCATGCTTTGTTAAGTCTTCACTGTTTCCACTTCTTTTACTGTACCCGTGGCACCTGTGCTAGTTCCCTAGTACGGTCCTATACTAGTTATCGCCCGGTGCTCGACACTTGAGGGCTTGTCCCGTAGAGAGGTTGTTACCGTTGCCTGGGACCACCGTCCTTAGGAGCCTATTGAGGGAGTACTCTGAGCTACGAGCGTGCTTGAGTTGGTAGCCGAGTAGGCAGACTCTGGAGTAGAGGGGAAAACGGTGGTTAGGACAGCGACGTTGAGTCGCTTGCAGAGCTCTCGTGGTTGGTCTGGGATGCCGATGGCGGTTTAGGAGTTCTACCCGGCACAGGCCAGCCAATCCTGTTTCTCACTACCTCGCTCCTTGTGGCCCCGGAACCACTTGGGGAGGTCAGGTAGGACCGTAGTCCGGCCAGACTACGGCGGTTACTATGGTGTACTTGTGTCCTACCTCACTCTGACGAGACGTGGGGGTCAGGACCTGGGTCGAGGATAAGACGTCATGGACGCACCTGACCGGTTGACTAGTGGTAGTGCTTTCCATAGCTAGTGTTTTTTGTTCAGGCAGTGTTTCCCCCTGTCTGTGTTTACTAGCCATGTGGTGGTCACGACGAGCATCGTATGGAGTTTCCGACCGTATAGTACTTTTCGTACCATTGCTAGTTAGTAGGTTTTCTTACGCACGTTCTTTCGTAGGTAGAAGATATAACTGATGTTATTTAATTGATATATATTCTTCTGCCTGTTAGAGCCAGTAGGAGATTGGTAGTCCCTACTGAGCTTCTGTTGTGAAGCTCATCCCTCCTTTCTCCCAGGTGAGACTTCTTAGCAGCGGCAGGGCGCGCGCTGGGCAGAGGAGACGGGGAGGTAGTCGTGGTCCCCGTAGCTAGCAGTGGTCTTTCCCCTCTCAGTGTACGTCACCCTCGGGGTATGCCCCTAAGGGATTTGTTATCCCCGGCCTTTACTTGTACTGGTTATGCTGTGTTGGGACTGTACTTAGAGTGGCATGTAGCGGTCTCACTCTTCTTTCTGTTTCCGCGTGTGCGCTTCTAGCTTAGCAGTTGATGTTTACTTCAACTACATATCCTGTTAGATTTATATATAGCCCTTCAGGGTCTCCGGATCTGTGGCGGCGACCGCGAAAATTGGGTCCTCGGCGTGGGCCGAGGGTCGGGTTCTCGGGGTCATTACAATTGGTATCAGTGCGAGAGTCTGACAGGACTTGTAGTAGATTTAAACTGCAACAGGAAGTCCCAACAGTAGTACAAGTATACTACTAGCCACCCGAGTCAGTATTTTTAACCTTATTGGTTGTGTGCCATGCAGGACATGGCTCCGCGCAGGCGTAGGCAGGCCAGAGAGCTGATTGAGCAGCATGATGAGTCAGATATGCCCGCGCAGGGGCGGGTCCAGGAGGAGGTGTCAGCAGAGGATTCCGTGGCACAGCCTCAGGGTGCACCGGCAGCAGCAGCAGCAGGAGGGCAGCAGCAGCAGGAGTACCAGCCTCAGTCGTAGCAGTACGTAGACTGGTTTCCCTTGGTAGAGAAGTTCTTCAGGAACTTGTACCAGGGAGTGTGGCAGCCCAGGCAGGCAGCAGCAGGAGGTCAGCCTCCGGTACCTCCCCCAGTAGTACCGGAGTAGTAGGCAGATCGAGAGGAGGAGCAGCCAGCAATTCGACAGGCGTCAGGTTCCGGAAGCACTCGGGCTGGTCGGAGGAGGACGGCAGTCACGGAGGACAGGACCGCCCTCTTGGAGAGGTTCTTGCGTCTCCAGCCACCGAGGTTCTTCGGTGAGTATGATCCAGATAAGGCAGAGAGCTGGACGCACGAGTTGGAGCGCACATTCGAGACCATGGACTGTGCCGAGGAGGACCAGGTCAGACTGGCGGTGTATCAACTCAAGGGAGCAGCCCATGAGTGGTGGAGAGTTCAGCAGTAGACTCACTTTCCAGGGGTAGCATTTGGATCAGATCTCTTGGCAACGATTTTTGGAGGTCTTTCACGGCGAGTACTTCCCCAACTACGCTCGACGTGAGAGACAAGAACAGTTCCACGAGTTGGTGCAAGGCGATCTCTCAGTTACTCAGTACCACCAGAGGTTCGTTCGGTTGTTGAGGCATGTTCCTCATGTAGCAGGCAGTGAGCAGGCTTGTGCGGAGAGGTACATCGCAGGATTGAGGCCAGACTTAAGGTGGGGTGTGACGGCTCACAGTGTACCACCTTAGGAGAGGTCGTGGCTAAGGCCACCACCTTGGGAGAGAGACCTGGCAGCCCCAGCAGCAGCAGCAGCCACAGCAGCAGGAAGGAGCCTCTTCCAGGTCGTCGCCGTACCAGCATCCCGTAGGTAGTCGCGACGAGCGTACTTCTTCTTCTTTGGGCTCGGGCAGTTCCGGGATTCGCTCGAAGTTCAGGCAATTGTCCATCACGGGGGTGGACAGAGTCTGTAGCAAAGGCGGCAGTCGAGGTTTGCAGAGCAGTCAGTCAAGCAGGGAGCTGAGCAGGGCAGATAGGAGGCAGTTTGCTACACTTGTGGTTTACCAGGCCACTTCAGGAGGGATTGCTCGATGGGGCAAGTCCAGCAGCCGCAGCATCCAGTGCAGTACGCGCAGCAGCTACCGCAGTACCAGTTCCCTCCTTAGCAGCAGGCTCCCCGTCAGCAGCAGCAGGGGTAGTACCAGCAGCAGCCACAACAGTTTCTGTAGTTCCGCAGCCTCAGCAGTACCAACTGTACCAGCAGCAACAACAGTTTCCCCAGCACCAGTGCCTCCGCAGCAGCAGCAGCCTAGGCGCCGCAGCGTGGGCTTGGTCGCGATCGTGTGATGGCCCACCAGGAAGCAGGCCGAGGCGTCAAACCTGGTTATAGGTCCCTTGCCTATCCTTGGTAGAGTTGCCCGTGTTCTGGTTGACCCCGGTGCTTCTCTCTATTTTGCTTCCGAGGAGTTTTTACGAGTCTCTAGTTCGTCCACACCTGAGAGGCAGTGTGACGGATGGTCGATCTCCCATCCGTGATTACATGCATTCTTTCAGTTACCTGGAGGGCGTCACTATTGATGTTGAGGGACACCAGTTGCCGGCCAGGTTGTACACGTTGCAGCTTCGTGACTTTGACGTCATCCTGGGCATGGACTGGTTGGAGGCTCACTCAGCGGTGGTCGATTGTCAGCGAAAGACCATTCGGTTTGAGTTACTTGGAGCGCCCGTTCTCTACTTCCGAGGTATCTAGTCTACCCGTCGACCCTTTATTTCCTTTTGTAGAGCTCGTAGTTTGATCTGTGATGGCTGCGTGGCGTACCTTGCTTCTGTTTATTCCTTGGAGCCTAGCAGATCATCGGTTTTTGATGTGCCTGTTGTTTGTGAGTTCTCTGATGTCTTCCCGGAGGATCTACCTGGGTTGCCGCTTGAGCGGGAGGTAGAGTTCTCCATCGAGCTTTTGCCCGGTATGATGCCTTTGTCCAAGGCACCTTACCAGATGGCTCCGGTGAAGTGCGCGAGTTGAAGCGCCAGTTGTAGGAGTTGCTTGAGCTGGGCTTCATTTGTCTGAGTCGTTCGCCGTGGGGAGTGCCTGTTCTTTTGTGAGAAAGAAGGATGGTATCTGCGTTTGTGCATCGATTATCAACAGCTGAACCAAGTTACAGTGAAGAACAAGTATCCGTTGCCGAGGATTGATGATTTATTCGACCAGTTGCAGTGAGCCAAGGTGTTCTCGAAGATTGACTTGAGATCCGGTTACTACCAGTTGAGGATCAGAGAGTCTGATATTGGTTTGATGGCTTTCCGTTCGAGGTACAGTCACTTTGAGTTCATCGTGATGCTGTTTGGGCTGACGAACGCACCCGCAACGTTCATGGATTTGATGCATAGGGTGTTCAGTGAGTACCTAGATCGGTTCATGGTCATCTTTGTGGATGACATCTTGGTCTACTCATCTTCTGAGGAGGAGCACCTGAGAATCGTGCTAGAGACCCTGCAGAGTCACCGACTGTATGCCAAATTCGACAAGTGCAAATTTTGGCTGCAAGAGGTGCACTTTCTCGGGCATGTGATCTTAGGTTCTGGTTTGGCAGTGGACCCTGCCAAGGTGAAGGCAGTGTTTTCGTGGGAACACCCCACATCAGGTCAGAGGTTCACAGCTTATTGGGTCTGGCAGGTTACTACAGGAGATTTATTCAGGATTTTGCCAAAATTGCAGAGCCGTTGACCAGGTTGACAAGGGATCTGGACATCAGGTTGTTTGGTCAGAGGACTGTGAGCGGAGTTTCTAGGATCTGAAGATGAGGTTGACTTCAGCGCCAATGTTGGTCTTGCCGTCGGGCAGTGAGGGTTCGTGGTCTACACCGACGCATCAAGATTAGGTTTGGGGCCGTGATGAGCAGCATGTGGGATCATTGCCTATGTCCTCAGCAGTCAAGAAGCATGAGGAGAACTACCCTACCCACGACTTAGATGTTGGCAGCAGTGGTGTTCGCTCTAAGTTGTGGAAGGGCAATTTGTACGAAGAGGCGTTCAAGATCTTCACCGTGTGGGGATCTGATGGGTGGATGGATCAGATCTAGAAGGGGGGGGGGGTTGATAGATCTAACACCAATTAACGCGGAAGCTTAAGCAATTAAAAATTACTTCAACAGAGATCAATTCACCCAAACAATTTACTGATCTGAAGTGTGATTAGTGTGTGTGAGCAAATCAATTAGTAGTGTGAACGAAATCCCTATGCATGCATCTAGCGAGATACAAAGGCAAACCACAAATCAAACCAATGCACATAGGATTTTAGGTGGTTCGGAAATCACCTCCAGTGACTCCTACGTCCACCCCTCACACAGTGAGGCCACACTACTCAAAAACCTGAGTACAACTCACACAGGAGCACGACGACTCCAAACACCTTGAGCACGACGACTCAAGAACACCTGGAGCACGACGACTCCAAACTGAGCACGATGGCTCAAACAACAACCGGAGTACGACGACTCCAAATTGAGCACGACGGCTCAAAAACACAGTGAGTACGATGACTCACAAACCAAGCTCGACGGCTCAGAGTACAAAGCTAGATCAAACACAAAGGAGATCAGATCCTCTAGCAATGATCTGATTCAAGACAGATTCGTACACAGAAATTTGTGCAGAACTTCATGCACAATATCACAGACGAAATAAGGAAGAACAAACTCTGAGATGAGGAAATAGATGTAGAAAGAGTGTTCTTCGATGAAGAGGCCTTGCAGACGCTTCAATTGAGGAGCCTGATGGAAACGATGGAGATTCTCCTCAAATGGCGATGCTCTGCTTGATGGCATCTGAAATGCCAGAAATCCTTCTTCTCCTGTGCCTCTTCAGTTGGATCTGCTCCTTTGCCTTGCACAGCAAGCTTCTCTCCAGGGATTCCCCTTGATTCCCTTGTCCTTCCTCTTGAAAGGATGGCTTGTAGCTTCTGGAGATGGAGACAGATCTGGAAAACCCCTTTCAGCCGCCAAAAAGGTTTTCAGGAAGTGTATGGGCTCTTTTTTCTTGGGGTACAAGGAACAGGGTATTATAGCCCCATATGTCCTAAAGTGCTTGGGGTGCATGGGCACGGAACCCTAGGTCAAATCCCCTAAATCCCACATCCACGTGTACAGAGAAATTCACGATTTTGACTTTCAGCCGGAGTGTGTCGACTTGCCCTGATCTAGTGTCGACCTGCTCTCCCAGTTAGGCAAACTGGTCTGCTGGAAACTGGGTCTAGTGTCGACCTGCCCTGAGCTAGTGTCGACCTGCCCTGCTAGTGTCGACCTGCCCTCTCCTTTCTGGAAACTGGGTCTTCTGAATCTGGGACTAGTGTCGACCTGCCCTCCCTTTTCTGGCAACTGGTCTTCTGGAATCTGGGACTAGTGTCGACCCCCTGAGCTAGTGTCGACACTGCCAAGACAAAAATCTATGAACCTGAAAATTTAACCATAAACATTAGTACAAGATATTATATTAAATATGAGATATAAACATCAAAAACATGTTGTTTAAGCATTATTGTGATATGTATAAAATGTATAACATGTTCAACATATCATCATCAAAATCACAATTTGTCATATTAAATCACAACATATCTTCATTGAGATCATAATCTCATCATTACATCATGATATGTCATCATCAATATCACAATATGTCATCATTAAATCACAGTATGTCATCATCAGATCACAGTATGTCATCATCAAAATCAAGGTATGAGTGATGTTCATTGGATATCATTAAATTACAACTTTAGGAAGATCCAAAACACAACTCAACCCAACATCTCCCCCTTTTGATGATGACAAAACATATGCACAATCCCCAATATCTTGACTGCAATAATTCCCCCTTTGACATATACCACTTTGACCTTTCTCCTTAAAGAACTTTCTCCCCCTTTGAAGGCCTTTTCTCCCCCTTTTTGAAGTGCAACTTTTCTCCCCCTTTTTGATGTCCTTTTTGAGATGTGCCCTTTTCTCCCCCTTTTTGACAGCATCAAAAGGATAGACAAGAGAGAGAGACAAAGATGGTTGGAGACCAAGAGATGAAATGTGGGAAAGGAATGTGCAGAAATGATCAAAATAATGAGGCAAAATGATATTGACATATGAGAGACATTATTGTGTTTTTGTTATTGTGCAACAAAGTTTAATCACAAAGACACACTCAACACAAAGAGTAGCAAATTATAATGAGCTGAATGTGGTTAAAATAAAGATGCAAATGTGAAATAAGTGACCTAAATGAATGAGCAGAATATTTAACAAGGATGTTAGGAGCTTTAAGTTAACACAATGTAAAATAATAGATCTAAACTCAGTAGACATGACTTAATTAAGGTCTTAAGCTTTTCTATCCTGTCTTTTTGATTTTCTTTCAATTTTAACTGGGAAAGAATACAAGAATAAATTAGTTAAATCTCACTTTTCAGTGCAAGAGATCACATTGATCAGATGCAAGACCTCCTGATTACTCAGTGGTTTAACTTTCATTATCTTATACAGAGTTGAAAATTTTGATTTCCACTTTTTGACGCGAACAAAATCACTTGTCAGGTGAAATGGCCCGGTTACTCAGTGGTTCAAGCATTTGCATTGCTCTGTTTGTATCTTTCCAGATTGATCATTTTTCTTTTGATATTTTGCAGGAATATGTTTGCTTTGACAGAGAAGTCAAGACTATGAATTTAGAAAGATTATTCTTACATGTGGTAAAAATAAGGCTTAAACATACACATGTGAAATATTAAAGCCACTCATGTGCCTATAATAGTGTTTTGCAAATCATTTTAAAAACATTCAGTATTATGATTGCTTAACCTTGAAATGATACTGAATCTTTGAAATTAAACTAAATGCACAATGAGTTTAGTTTCAATGTTTTAGTTCTCTCATAAGAAAATAGCACAAGGACTCAAAAATTCTGATGATTTTGGGGTTCAAATAGACAAGGTCAAGAAATGTAACAATGACTTCCCCTTTTCATGTAACTCCCCCTCACAAGGTGAACATGAGGATATAGGAGGAATAGAAATGGAATGACATGAAGGCAGAATGAACATGTGTTTTATTGAAAGACAATGACTCCCCCTCAACAATTGCATACAAGGCACTTGATACTTGGTGGAGACATATACTCACACATAGTGAAAGTGTCCAGACAAGTCTGACTTGTCTTTCTTCAAATCACCATTTGATATACCAAGAATGCCAATGCAATGTGAGAGTGAGGAATTTAGTTGCAAGAACATTTGTCAACAATTGAATGGGAGTTGATGATGAATCAGATATGACAGAATATTTTTCCAGCAAATTTCTCCAGCATTTCACTCAAAGATTCTTTCGAATTCACTCCCCCATAAGATATGCATGATATGAAATGATCACTTAAGCAATTCAGATATGTTCATTTCAAGCAATTTGCACAGAAAGAGTATGAACATGATCAAGCATATATCAACAGGCAATTTATTGAAGGAGAAGAATTTTGCAAAGACTCAAAATAAAGTTTTGAGATTTTCATTTTGCTTGATGACCTTTATGCAAAAGACTATTGATACTTGGCGGAGAATTTTTCTCACGCATGATGATAGTTTCCAGACAAGCCGACTTGTCCTTTCACATTTCACCATTTGATATACCACATAGTTACTGCAAAAAGGTCAGTTACACTTTATTTTTAGCATGAAATTCATTGCATTTATTGAAAAACATTTTTGCACTTTTTCAAATTTACTCCCCCTTAATATGTGCATGGAATGAAAAAGCTAGCAAACAATTCACACATGATTATGAGCACAATTAGCTTTAAGCATAACATGACTTTTGGTACTTGGCGGAGTATTTTACTCACGCATAATGATAGTTTCCAAACAAGCATAACTTGTTTTTCCACATGTCATCATTTGATATACCAAGAAGTCAAAGCAGTTAGTATGCACACAGACTCATGGGAACAGTTAAGCATGCATGATAACACAAACATGATTCCAATTGTTATGACACAAAGTTCATTGATGGGAGTAGCATTGAAACACATTTTCATTTTCAAATAGAAATTAACATTCGTTTCAATTCAGGCAATTCAAAATTGAAATAATAAAGAAGTTTTACCTGAATGGTCTTCATTCTTTTTCAAAGATTTTACTGTGTTCTTCAATCATTTCTAGCCTTGCACAACCAATATCTTGAATCCATTTACAGTGTATGGCTGCAAGACTTCTCAGCTTGCTGATCAAGCTGGTTTTGGGACCCACACTTGTTTGGGTTCTGCAATGAAATCAATGTTAGATTGCAACAAAGATTTTTGAATCCAAAATGCTTTTAATTTTTGTATAGATGCATTTCTTTCATTGATAGAACTATGAGCAGAATTAGTTCCAGATTTCTTTTTGCCTTGATCAATGCATCTATGTTTTCATGAAGTTTTCTATTTTTGGATTTTTAATATGAGCAGAAACAAAATGATTTTGTGCAACATTTCTATGCCTATACACATGGAATTTCTGAACATTTTCAGTATGAACATGATTTTTATTCCTATGTGTATGAGCATGTGCATTAGACTGGAATTTCTGAGCATGCACAACAAATCATTTTCTACCAACAGTCCCTAGAAATATGACCAATTTTATGACAATGAAAGCATTGGACTGATTTGGCATGTTTATTGAAATTTTGATTTATATTCCAGCAATGTTTGACAAGATGACCATGTTTATTACAATTAAAGCAAATGAGAGCATTGTTTACCTGTACTTACCTTGGCATGTATGCATTTGCTGAAATCTTCTTTTCATGTGAGGAGACTTACCATGAGGAGAAGGAGGTACCTTTTGGTGGCTCTTGGCATGATGTGAATTTTGAACTTGCCTTGGAGCCTTTTGAACTGATGGAGAAGGTAGATGAATCTTCTTGACAGTGGCATTCTCCTTTTTCTCTTTCTGTTTCTGAACAAGAACTTTCACTAGTTTTCCATTAGAGATATCAGGGTTCTTGTTCATAGAAGATTTCACAAATGTTATTGTGCTTTTCTTTTCATTTTTCTTAGTTCTAACAGAAGCAAGACTTGTGTTCTTCAATTCATTTTGAATCTTCTGTTTTTCAGCTTTTAATGCAACAACTTCTTTTTCTGAAGTTTGAAGCTTGTTTAGCATGACATCCAAACCATTTTTCATCTGGTCTTTTCATTTTCAATTGAGCAATTTGTTTTTCCAAGTCAGAAATTTTATTACTCAAATTGCTACATTCATTCTCCAATGGTGTCATGGAACAAGCCTTCAATCTTCCTTTTTAAGTGACAATTTTTCAACAAGTTGTTTGCATCTCTCATTTATTTGATGATCATGATCCATATTAGAGATTTGTTTGTTTAATTGATCATTATCAAATTTGAAATTGTTATTGAGATCAATCAATTCTTCTTTTTCATTTTCCAGATCAATGACTTTTGATTTCAATAGCTCATAGTTTTCTTTCAATCCATTCAATTTAGTTTCACAGATTTGGACTTCATCTTCCAAATCTCTTTTTCAGAATTTAGTTTTTCAATTTCAATTTTCAAATTCTCAATTTCTTCTGAAGGATCTTTGTCATTTTTCTGGAGCAATTCAAGTGTATTTTTCAAGTTTTCACTTTCTTATGGCAATGTTTAAAGTCTTTTTCAAGTCTTTATTTTTAGTGTTCAGTTGTACATTAAGACTTTGTATCTTTTCACAGAATTTAATCAATTCAGCATAAGACATGCCCTCATCTCATCAGAATCAGAATTGAAATACACAAATGGATCTGGAGTTGATTTACCTGACCTTTTAGACCCATTTGAACTCTTGTGTTCTGAAGAGGATGAAGAGTGTTCTGAACTCTTAGACTTTGCTGTGAGAGCCATAGTTTTCTGAGTTCTTTTTGCTCCTTTTCTTTGTGAGTTCTTCCATCACTTTTGTTAGCCATGAAGCATAATCCTCATTGCTGAACTTGAAGAGTTCTCTTCATCATCCTCACTTTGGTCTTCATCCGACCAAGTTGCAATCATGGCTTTTGGCTTCTTCAATTTGTTGTTTTATCATATTTGTCCTTTTTGATCTCAGGACACTCACCTTTCATGTGTCCTTTCTTGTTGTACCTGTAGCAATCAATATGTCATCAGTTTTTTGATTTCTCCATCATTACAATTTGAAGAAGAGGCATTCCTTTTATTAGAAGAATATTGTTTCTTTTCATTGAATCTTCTTCTTCTTGATTTTAAAAATTTTCTGAATTGTCTAGTCATGATGTCAAGTTCATCTCATTAAACTCAGACTCATCAGAACTTGATGTTTCTTGATTTTTCTCTTTGATGCTTGATGAAGCCTTAAGTGCTACTGGTTTAGCCTTAAGCATGTGTTCTTCATTTCTCTTCAGATTTATTTCATAAGTCATTAAAGATCCTATGAGTTCATCCAAGGAGATTTTGGATAAATCCTTAGAATCTTCAATCACTGTAGCCTTTGTGTGCCAAATAGATGATAGAGAGCGCAAAGTTTTTCTTACCAGATCAGCATCAGTGTATTCCTTACCTAATGCCTTCAGTCCATTGACAATTATCATAAACCTAGCAAACATTTCAGAAATCGATTCATCAGATTTCATCATAAACAATTCATATTCAGAAACAAGTATGTTTGCTTTGATTTCCCTAACTTGAGATGTTCCCTCATACATCAATTCAAGTTTATCCCACATTTCTTTAGCAGATTTACACATGGATATTCTTGAATATTCTTAGGGTGGACTGCACACTGAAACATGTTCATGGCACTGTAATTAAGAGTAGCTTTCCTAATCTGCTCTCTAGTCCAATTTTCCATCTCCCTGATTTCATAAGGACCCACTTCAACTATCCTCCAGATTTCATAGTTTTGAGCCCTAAGAAAAACTTGCATGCGATTTTTCCAGTATGAATAATCAGACCCATCAAAGTATGGTGGTCTATTAATGGAATGGCCTTCGCTACAAATCCTCGAGAATCCATCAATTAGAATGAGATGGTGAAAGAGCAAGCAACCAATTCAAGCAATTAACACAGAGATCAAACATAAGCAATCAAATCAGATCAGAGATAGACATTAACCTGCTCTGATACCATTTTTGGGGATCGGATGGGTGGATGGATCAGATCTAGAAGGGGGGGGGGGGGTTGAATAGATCTAACACCAATTAACGCGAAGCTTAAGCAATTAAAAATCTTCGAATCAGAGATCAATTCCCCAAACAATTTACTAATCTGAAGTGTAAGGCCCCTCAAATTTTCGTCGCATTATTTGCATTTGTGTATGTATGTTTGTGCTTGTGTATGTATATACGTATTACGTACGTATTAATTAGTACAATTACGTGTGCATATGTTTATACTAGATGTAAATAATGCATGTATTGATGGTGATAGTATGAATACACTACCATATACATATTGCATGTATACAAGCATGGCATGCATGGTTTTCTGCATATTTTAGAGTTCTGGCCGAAGGCCAGATTGGCGTCAACCCCTAGCCGTTGAGGTGGTGTCAGCGTCCAGACATGGACGCCAACACTAATCCTGGCGTCTAACGATATGGACCCTATTTCTCTGGCCTGCATGCGCAGCAGAGCCAGAAATTCCGGAAACAAGAAAGTTCAGCCATTGGGGAGCTGTCCCCAACGACTCTGAGAGCTATCTTGTCACCCTGTGAGTGGGAGAGAGGCCTCCCCATATGTCAAACCCGGATCTGCCTTCTCCCACCCCTCTCTTCACCTTTGCAAGAGAGAAACAAGAGGAAAAACCCTAGTTTCTGAGCTGTGAGAAAACCCCCACCTTGCACCCAAGAATCTGACCCTCTGAAGCTGGATCCGGCCATCTTCCTCGACAAGAAGCTAGCTGGACTGAAGGA
>JACBKR010006083.1:0-14705 GCA_014218235.1 Colocasia esculenta | reverse complement strand
ATCATCGAGCCAATATTTTCTTCTTGAATTTTGAAGTTCTGCAAACACCTTGACCCCGAACCTTCATGTTAATTCATATCTCCTTGAATACTCTATATCATGCCTCAAAATTTTATTGAAGGTACTGATGATTGTTAGGAACCTTTCGCCCTAAAAGCCCTAAATTTCATCCACCATGTCTTGTGAATTAATTCGTGCATCTCAACTATTCTTAATATTCTATTCCCCATGTTTGACTTGATTAAAGTCTGTTGAAACCATGTTTGTTTTCTAGTTCCTAATTACGGAAGTACCCTTGAATGTCTAGAGTTGTTTAAAATTTATTTCATGATTTTCATCGATTATACAATTAGTTATGAATTTTTGAATCACCCTGTGTCAAAATATGTTAAGTTGGCACACAATCCCATACTAGACCTTTTCCCGCTCGAACTGAGGCTCAGAATGTAAGGCCCTCGAATTTCTGTGTTTATTTTGTGTATGTATTGTGTATGTATGTTTGTGCTTGTGTATGTATATACATACTTACGTACGTATTAATAGTACAATACGTGTGCATATGTTTATACTAGATGTAAATAATGTATGTATTGAATGGTGATAGTATGAATACACTACCATATACATATTGCATGTATATATGCATGGCATGCATAGTTTTCTGCATGTTTTAAACTTCTGGCCGAAGGCCTTATTGGCGTCAACCCCTAGCCGTTGAGGTGGTGTCAGCGTCCAGACATGGACGCCAACACTAATCCTGGCATCTAACGATCTGGACGCCTATTTCTCTGACCTGCATGCGCAGCAGAGCCAGAAATTCCGGAAACAAGGGAGCTCACCCATTGGGGAGCTGTCCCCAATGGCTCTGAGAGCCATCTTGTCACCTTGTGAGTGGGAGAGAGACCTCTTCCATATGTCTGAACCCGGATCTGTCTTCCCCAGCCCTCTCTTCACCTTTGCAAGAGAGAAACAAGAGGAAAAACCCTAGTTTCTGAGCTGTGAGAAAACCCCCACCTTGCACCCAAGAATCTGACCCTCTGAAGCTGGATCCGACCATCTTCCTCGACAAGAAGCTAGCTGGACTGAAGGAGAAGACCTCCCCGACATTCCCTTGCTGTGGAGATCATCTAGGAGCCGGAGGGAGGAGATCTTGGAGGACGTTCTGCACCTTCTTGGGACTGCCCAAGGAGGGCTTCACCAGCACCTTAGATCCATTGGAGCAATTTCTAAAAGGAAAGTGACCTAACCATAACGTCCCCGTATGTGTCTAGGTCGATTCTACAATTTTTATGAATTTTCCCTCGTGTTCTAGACCCCCAAATTCACCCCAACTTGAGAGCTCAGGTCTGTGTTTCTGCACAGACCTGCATCGACGGCAAGGTGACTGGACGCTGAGATTATGCTTGGCGTCCATCGACCATGCCGCTAACACTGAGTTAGCGGCCAGAGACAGCCGCCAAGTTCCTCTGGACAGAACAGTGACCTGTTCTGCCCTTCTATACAACTATTTTCGGTATGGTTTCCGTGATGAGGATATATGGTAATCCTATACACTATGTATACTGTTAAATGTGGTGTGTGGATGAGTGTGATGTGTGGTGGTGAATGTTAGAAAATTTTATCCCAAGAATTTGTAAGCATGATTTGTTGATAACCTTGCCAATCCATGCTTTATGATTAGGATTAGTCTGAATGCCTCAGTTTTGTTAGATCATGAAGATTAGTGGATCAGTATACGTATACTCAATTTTGATAATTGTCCATGCTTGCATAAATTGCTAATAAATTCGGTTGGTAAATAAAAAGCCATGAAAGAAAGATTGTGGTGATCGATCTATGGTTGTATGATTTAGGGTAAATTCTGTATTCTCAGGTCATGCATATAACCGTAGTCTCTGTTCAAACAGTAAGTGGCAAAAAAATGCATGATAGTGTTAAACTCCATATCGACCTAAATTGTGAATGGCATGCGAAATAGGTATTTGATTTTCTGTAAATTCTATTTAGCTCAAAAAAATCTGAAAAATTGAATGTATGACCTTGAACCCGAAAATAGCATGTGGTTAAAATTTCAGGTCATTTGGACCAGTATATAAGGAGTTATGTATTTTCCATGTGAAATGTAAAACTCCGTGTATGTTATCGTGAGGTGGTTAGATATTGTTTAAACCCAACCTGATTAGTGAATTTACTGTGTGTTAAGCTCCTGAAATCTGTAGTGCCATGTCAGGAAAAACAGAGATATGCATGTGAGTGAGAAAGTGAATGAGATGAAAAGTGATATGTGTAAAACCATGTGTAAAATCGGTAAAATGTGTAACTGTGCCAATGTGACACTGCTTCCGTAGAGGGCAGTGGAACTGTATCAGGGAAAAGTCCCCTGAGAAAGTTCAATGTGTAAGTGACCTAAGGGCATTAGGGGGAAATCCTGGAGGTGGACAAGTACCACTGGTTAGGGTGGAGACTTGTTCTCCCGGTCTGCGCAGTCCAAGAGTTGCCATTGGAATGCCTAGATGGCGTCTATGTGTAATGTGATGTGTATATGTCCTTCTTTGGTGGTTTGGACTATGTGTCACGGAACCTAAAATGTGAATGTGTAATGTGTAATGTGGATGTGTTCATGTGTTAATGTGTAAGTGAACCATGTGAAATGTGTATGTGTAAAGTGTAACCATGTGAATTGGAAACTTGTGTAAAGAAAATGTGAAACTAAAAATGTGAGAATATGACATTGAAATCCATGTGAGACAAATCTGAAACCATGTGAAATCAGTAATTTTATGTTGTTATCATCATGTTTATATGTGCGAAGATGTCTAGAATTCATGTTAGGGATAAGTGATGAGCACTTGTACAAAATAGCATGATTGGTTGTTCACATGGTATGTTTTAAACAACATTGTAGCTCTCATGTGTAGGTTTACAGCCATTAAACCATGTGAAACCAGCAACTTAAAGCATGTGAAAATGTCTATGTATGTACGTAAGAACATGTAAAACTCATGCTAGTTGTGTTTTCCTTCCATATATGCACAGTGTTCATGTTGGTAGCTCTCATGTCTTGGTTCTTTAAAGGCAAAATTTCACGAGTAAATTGAATAGAGAGCATGTGATAGGTAAGTTTTATTCTTAGAAATCTGAAAGCATGATCCATGTATTAATTTGTAAAACTTTCATGATAGGTTGAAACTTTCAAATGACTAGCATGCCATGTGTTGAAAATTTTGAATGTGCATGTAGAAACAGCTGTGACTTATACCTGTATGTTATGAGTAGTGTTGCTTGCTGAGTCTTTAGACTCACTCCTTACTTCAGCGTACAGGTGTAGTTGGTGACGTGGCACCGTTGGAGGAGACAGTGGAGACGGACTCCGAGCGCGGAGATTAGTCTTTAGAGTTCTTTGTGACTTGTGCATTTCATAGTATGTAATTTGAACGTTGTACTAGAGTTATCATGAAAAGAATGTATAAGTGTGGACATTATGTATTTAAATTTCAGCAATTTAAATTATGTGAACTTTTAAGCTCTTAATGTTAATTGCGAATTTCATGTATGTTTAATGTGGATGATGAATAAATGAGGACAGTTGTCTTTTACTTCCGCTACTCTGTTGTATATTCGCGTGTATCTCAGCTGTTTGTATCGTTTGGGTAAATGTCCCACTGTGAGGACTCTCGCTATACCGACGTGGGTTGGTATAACCGTACCGGTATAATAAGGGCCGTCACACAGAACCTGAGAACGCGACGGCCCGATAGGTCGCGTTCTCAGGGCCATCGTGACACTGGTACCTATCGCGATCTGATCGCGACAGACACCCTATCCCATTCTGGCCGCCTGACCGAACGACCCGTCGCGATCCTGATAAGAACCTGTCGCGATCTGCCTGCCTCTTCAGACATGCCTGTCGCGATCCTTACAAGTCCCTGTCGCGTTCACACCTGATCCCGTCGCGACCTTACAAGGTTGCGTCGTGATCTCAGCTTTTTGCGTAAAAACCCACCTTTTTGCAAGATCTATTGTTATACAGTTACCCCATGTCTTATTAACTGTCATGTACACAGAGAAAAATGAAGGTGTAATTATTGAATATATTTAATTAATTCAAGTTAATCACATGATCTATCTTGCCCATGATTTTCTCTTACACTTGCACTCACTTTGAACCATCCTATATGGCTTAACTTTGCATGAAAATTGTCACATGTACATCTAGCAATTTATTTCAATTATATATATTAATTGCCCTATTTTAAATGAACTTGTCTATGTTTCTCACGTTGTTTTGGGAATACCGTTATCGATGCTCCACTATTCTAGAATTCCTCTAGAACGTCGAGCACTTGTTCTATATACACACTCTCTCTTGACTTGGACGAACTCTCCATCGGATACTTCTTCTGCCGGACTAGTGAGTCTTTGTTCAAGACCTCCGTAAGTCTCCTCTGTCCATGGATTCCCACATGGTCGATGAGCTGGTTGTACCCTAACACCTATAATACACTCTAGGGATCAGTAAGATCCATACAGCCTTAGTTTTTCTCTCTCTTATCTTGAATCATGCCAGACCTCTAGACCTATGCATAAGGAGGCTAGTGGAAGGGTTGTGTATTCCACCTGACTGCCAATGCCGTACGCGCGTGTTGAGCAACTGTTACTATCGCTCGTTACTTGACGTTTCATGTGCAATGACCATAAGTTCTCATCTATACTCTACTCGCTCATCTATCCGCGTTCACTCTACTATCTTATCTCTCTTGTCTATTCATCTAGTACTCTCTTGGTACCTTTGAGCTGTGTGGCTCCTACTATTTTGTACTATTCATGACTGTCTAGCGCTAAAAAGGGTCTTGTGACTCTACTGACTTGAATGCATACTGTGTAGGACACGGAGAGTGTCCAAGGGGCTCCAATCTAGTCCTGGGGGCAGAGAGCCACCCGAAAATACCTACAGGGGCTATAGACGGTGTTCTGCAATGCACCGGTTCTGACTGACTGTTCTGAATTAGCTTGACATCTGACTGTTATGCTATTACTGTTAGTTTGATGAGTTCAGACGTACTGTGCGATTACTGTGCTATCACTGACTGTTACTAAACTGTTACTGTCCTGTTATGAGCGAGCGACTACTGTCGTACGCTCTACTTGCTCTACTTGATACTTGCTATCTTGAGTTATTGCGTTCTATCTTGACTTGATCACATTCAAACTGCTATACTCTCTCGTTGTCTATTGACAATAAAAGTGCTATATTTTCTCTCGGCTATCTACGGATAGCCAAAGTGCCATTACTATTTCGATTGACAAAAGTTAATCAAAAGTGCTATACTATCTCGATTGATGAAAATCAGTCAAAGTGCAATTTACTCTCTATGTGGCCAAATACTATCTCTTTCCTTACTATACATGTCGCTTGCTATTCTTGACCATGACTTTACTTTCTATTATTGTTATCGTTTCTATCGTGACTTGACTTTAATCATCGTGCTATACTTGATTCGTCTGCTATTGAACCATGTTACTTATGCTATTACTTTCTCGACTTTACATGACTCTCTCTATCATTAGTTACTTTGCCATTTAAAGCATTAATCATGTAAAGCCTGCTTGACTATTGAGATTTAAATCCTACTGGACGTTATCGCTCACCCTTTGTTATTTGTTATTGTGTCTCAGGTAAGTTGGATAAGGACGTTATACGTACCAATGGGATAGGACCTGAGTGATGAGTGACCCGGAGTCAGTTGATGAAGTCACCCTAGCATAATGGAGTCTAATAGTTATTGCTTTAGATTTCTTTTTCAAGTTAATGATGTCATTGAGCCCTATGTATTGGCTCTGAATTAGTGGTTGTAATGGTCTTAGTGATTTTATAATGAAATCAAGAGTTTATTTCAATTATTATTTCATTAGATGCTACGATGTTTGCGAAAGTATGCACAATTGTCGTTACCATACTCGTTGCTCGCGTCTCCTCCAATTTATTCCACTGCTAAATTGGAGGGGTGCGACATGTTTGCTCATGGTTAACTGTATCACTACTAAAGCCATACCTGGAAAGGCAACTTGGTCTGGTAGGGAGAAAGGAGGAAAATTTGGAGATAAGCTTGATATGGATTTTGAAGAGTTGGGTTTGGCTTCCTTCCTTGTCACACCTATCAGAAGATTCAGTCTCATTAATTATTAGGGGCTTTTGAAATTGATTGATGGACCATTTATTGTAGGGACATACGTACGACCAGGTTCATTTTGAATCCCGCTGTGATTTTGCCACTCTTTGCCATGCCTGTTATATTGATTGATTTTTTATTCTTATTTTGATTTACATGCATACGACCAGGTTCATTTTGAATCCTGCAGGGACTTTGCCAGTCTTGACATGCATTGTTATATTAATGATCATTGATCATTTGGTTGATTGCCCTTTTAAGACATCCTCTCATCAAAGAGTGCTTCTGGTTAGTTACCCAGACTACCTCTACTCCCATATTTTGGCCGAATGAGAAAAGAAATAGACTTTTGTGCCCTCAAGCATGGCTGTGATAGTGACGGTGTCTTCCAAAGCAATCGGCTTATGGTGCCGTGAAGTGTGTGTAAAGTGCCCATGCCAAGGGAAAACCTTAATGAAAAGAGAGGGAACTTTGGACTCCTAGCACGAAACTGTCATAAAGGGAGTACTGCAGTAGCATGACAATGTTGAATATTCATCTTTTTATGGGTTTTTGTGATAATGACGCTAGTAAGCAATATAATAAGAATTGGGAGGGTAAAAAAGAGACAAATGCCCTGCGTTGGGGAGAGACTCAGAGGATTTGAAGAATGTATAGAATTGCACAAGAATTAAAAAGATAAGTGGAGACTGAAGCCCCGAAAGCAGTGGGAGAAAGGACGGATGCTCTGATCGAATATGGAAAGGTGAGAAGGATGGGAAGAATTTGGAGGCTTCGGTGGGACCAGAGGGAGTAGAAGAAGAGAGGCGCGTGTTAGGATCGGATATTCAGTTATGGCAAAGCTAGAAGGGGGGGGTGAATAGATTTGCAGCGGAAACTTAAGCAATTTAAAAATTACTTCGAATTAAAAGATCTACTCAATTAAAACCCCTCTGATCTGATGTAATGTGTGTGAACAAATTAACAGTTAGTGTGTAGACGAAATCCCTATGCATGCATCTAGCGCAACACAATGCAAACCACAAATCAAACCACAGTGCACAAGGGATTTTTTAGGTGGTTCGGAGATCACACCATGTGACTCCTACGTCCACCCCCCACACAGTGAGGACACACTACTCAAGAACTGAGTACAACACACACACACGAGCACAACGGCTCAACCACACACACACACGCTAGATCAAGTCCAACAAAAGATCAGATCCTCTAGCCTTGATCTGACCAACACACCACACACACGTTGTCTGATGCAAACACGCAATCAGAACAACAATCCACATGTGGATCAAGCACAAGGAACGCTTGAACCACTACCACACAAACAAAGATATGAAAAGTGTAGAAGAAGAAGAGTTCAGAGATGTAGAAGTATATCCTAATGAAGAACTCTTCGTGGTGGTCGTCCAGAAGACTTCAAGCTTCACGTCTTGAAGACCACGTGATGATGGAGAAGCTTGACTTGAAGATGAACGGCTTCAACTCCGCTTGGAAGGTTGTTCTTCTTTGTTCTGGACAGAGAGTTGAAGCAGAGCAGTATGAAGAGAGCCTTCTTCTTGACCTTTGCTTAGGGTTTTGGTATGGTGGCTTCTTACTGCGAAAATAGCCTCATATGATCCATATATAGTGGTGTCCAAGCATAGAGAGTCGTGCTAAAAGGAAACACCCAAACATAGATCATATCCTGGCCATAAGATCTTCCAAAACTCTGTCTGTCGACAGCCGACTTGCTGCTGTCGACAGGTGCTGACGGATTTGCAAAATCCAGAAGATTGGGTTCCGGGAAGCAATTTCTGTGTGTATCTATCGACAGGCGAAAATCATTTGTCGACAGATGCGACAGATGCACTATTCATCTGTTGACATATGCACTATTCATCTGTTGACAGGTAGTTATTCCAACAGTTTGTCTTGTTCTTTTGCACTTGGATTTTGTTGCTTGTCTTATGTACATCCACACCTACATTAAAAGACATTCTAAGTGAGATATAATGAATGCATAGTTAATTAATAAAAGCATTAACATCAATGCATAGTTAATTAATAAAAGCATTAACATCATGTTTCTTTCATGTCTTTGTCATTGCAATCTTTTTGAACCTTTCACATAACATCAATTAGTATTGCTCATCATCAAAAATATTTAAGCACTTATTACATTCTCCCACATGAGAACCCAACATTCTCCCCCTTTTGATGATGACAAAACTTACAATTGATACAATTGATGTTTCTCCCCCTTTTGGCAACATCCAAAAAGATAGTGAGTGCACACATGGGTAAGAAGGAAGCAAAGAACTACTTGGCCCCGAACTGAATTGAAGGATCTGAGTGGGGTATGAGTGTTCAAATGGAATTTTAAGGTGAGAACTGGTTTATACCCATTGCAAGATGTCATAGACACTAATATTAAGACACGTAAAAATTCTATAATGGTTAAGAGATAATACTCCGGGAATCTCAAGTTATAGCATTAGGATACATCGTCCAAAAACATATGAAAGTAAGATAACCCCTTGAATAAAACCATTAAAGAAAATCATATACCTTAGTGGTGATTTTCAGTGGTAAAGGAAGGTAATGTCCACATAAACATTGACAATTGACAACCCATTGCCCTTGATTTAAATCTTGGAGGCTCCACTCTATTTCAAGCATTTGAATAATTCTTTTGTCAAGTTAATGTGGGAAAAGTAGTAATTAGGATCACTTTCACCTTTGCGTGAAGGTAGACATGAGGGATGCCCGTACCCCCAGTTACTCAGTGTGAGTGACCATCATACTATTGTTCAGAGATAATGAAAAGACTTTTTTACGCGAAGACAGACATTTGTGATGCCCATGTCCCCGGTTACTCAGTGATACTCATCATGCTCTGCCTTTGTCCCATTTCAAATACTTTTATGAACTTTGAGTGTTTGAAATAGGTAGCTTTTTTTTTTTTAACAATCAAGGTCAATGGTTATTTAATGTTAATGGTTAATGTAAAACATTAAGTTCAAAAACCTTCTTACTTATCAAACCATTTTAGAAACATGATAATCCACAAAGGAGTTATTCAAGTGAGTTAGGTTAAAATCATTAGATTTGATCAATGTTTTCTAGATGACACAACCTAGACTCAAGTACAAAATATTATATCAAAATCATTGTGATTAATTCAATGTCTTTGATACTATGTGAATATGAAAGATTGCAATGAATATTAAGTCCAAATTCTCCCCTTGTATCAATAATATGAACATACTCATAAGGTAAGGATTAGAGAAGATGAAGATTTATCATTGAAATGTGTATCTGTCGACAGCAAGGGAGTGCCTGTCGACAGATGCACATAGACTTGAAAGACTTGGTTCTGGGATGTCAAGAACTGTGCTTGGCTATCAACAGATGGAATTCGTCTGTCGACAGAAACACTCAGAGTTCAAAAACTGGTTTTTGTGAAGTCAATCTGTCGACAGTGTGGTTCAGGGCTGTCGACAGGAGCTTTGAAACTTCAGATTTAAGGCTTTGAATTGAGAGTGATTTGAACCATAAGATTGAGGGATAATACACATTGAACATGAAGGGTATCCCTTATGAATTTCACTCACCTAGCCTTAACGTACTCCCCCATAGAGTGTGCATATGATGACTCATCATTCAAGCAAATCAATCAATGAGATACACAAACATACCAAGCATGATATATATACATTCATGACAAGCGTTTGCACATAGACTTCATGAGCATTCATGAGCATATGAGCACTTTCAAATTTACTCCCCCATAACACATGCATGGTAAATGTATCAAGCAATTCACGCATTATTAAGCACTCAACTAGCCTTATGCATTACATGACTTTTGGTACTTGGCGGAGTATTTTACTCACGCATAATGATAGTTTCCAACAAGCATAACTTGTTTTTCCACATGTCATCATTTGATATACCAAATAGTCACTACATAAAAGATCCATTTTTCCTCAAATTTATCATTGTTCCAATTGCTAAGAAGCATTGTCATTTGGGGATGGCATCAAAAACACATTTTCATTGCTCAGATGGAATTAAAAATCCATTTCAATTCTTGCAGTTCAAAACTTAAGTGATAAAGAGATTTTACCTGAACAGTCTTCAATCACAGTCTCAAAAAAAAACAAAACCTTTGTTCTCCATCATTTCTTGCCTTGCACAGCCAATGGCATGAATTCATTTCTAATTTTTCTCTGTAAGACATCTCAGCTTGTTGATCAAGCTTGTTTTGGGAGCCACACTTGCTTGGGTCCTGCAATGACATTAATGTTAGGATACCAATTGTTAGGATCTAACAATGAAGATTTCAGAATCTAAAGTGATTTGGTTTTTGGATTTCTATTGTTTGTGCAGTTTTCCTGTAACACCCCGGCCCCCTTGGGCCCTTGGCCCCGTCCTCTGGGTCGCGGCAGGGTGACTGTCGCGACGTGGTTTTGATCGCGTTGGAGTCTGGTTCTGCTTGGGATTGGGACAGGGGGGTATGTCGCCTTCTTGAAGGCGACACCCCACTGTCGCCTCCTGGTTGGTGGATGGACATGGGGTATGTCGCCTTCTTGATGGCCACATGGCCTATGTCGCCTTCCCATCGCGTCGCCCCAGACGCAGTCTGACAGACGTGACAGGCGTCCTTTGTGTCAGTACGGCTCTGGCGGTGTCGGGTGAACGCGACAAGATGGCTGTCGCCTTCACTTTTTCGAATTCCGAGATTTGACCGTTGTCAGTGGGTGGCGACATGGGCTATGTCGCCTTCTCGTTCCTGTGGCGACAGGGGGGTATGTCACCTTCACAGGATCTGGGCTTAAAGCCCGGCGCCCGAGCCCTTCCCCCTCTCTCGCGCCTCTCTTTCCCCCTCTTTCTCTCGCCCTCTCGGAGCTTCCGACGGTTTTGGGGTGCCTCCCCCGCGTTGAGGCGGCCGTGCTGAGGAGGGTGTCGCTCCGTCCGTGCAGGGGTCGCGTTCGTGCAGTGCGGTGCGAGGAGGAGATGTTTCAACCTACGAGAAGGCCCCAACGGGTGCGTTCTTCGCGTGGAGGTAGGGACGCCCGATCTTCTCGCCCTAAGCATGCTCCCCTTCCCCTTCGTGACGTATTTTCTTGTGGTTCGGGGTTGGGAGTGTGAGAACTCCATGCTCGTGTGAGTGAGGTTTCCTCCGAGCGTAGAATCCATGTTCTTGGGGTATTCGAGGGTGGTTTGTATGTTTAATGGCTTTCTAGCATGATAAGCATGCTCCCCTCCCCCGTGTGTAGTGTTTTCCCCGTTTCGGGAAGGTTCCCGGAAGAAGAATCTCCGGAACCCCCAACTGGCTTGAAGGCGACACACCCTGTGTCTCCACCTGTCTGGTAAGGCGACACACCCTGTGTCGCCTTCTGACTGGTAAAGCGACAGGGCATATGTCGCCTTCTTGAAGGCGACAGGGCCTATGTCGTCTTCTCATTCCAGAGACAGGTTGTGCTTCCGCCGCTTCCGTTTTCGCTTTACTGTACCCATGGCACCTGTGCTAGTTCCCTAGTACGGTATCACACTAGTCGTTCGCCCGGTGCGCGGCACTTGAGGGCTGTCCCGTGCGAGAGGTTGTTACCGTTACCTGGGACCCCCGTCCTCGGAAGCCTGTTGAGGGAGTACTCCGGGCTACGAGTGTGCTCGAGTTGGCAGCCACCTAGGCGGACTCTGGAGCTGAGGGGAAAACGGTGGTTAGGACAGTGGCGTGTGAGTCGCTTGCAGAGCTCTCGTGGTTGGTCTGGGATGCCGAGGACAGTTTGGAGTTCTACCCGACGCAGGCCAGCCAGTCCTTCTTCTCACTGCCTCGCTCCTCACGGCCCCAGAACCGTTTGGAGAGGTCAGGCGTGGGACCATAGTCCGGCCAGACTACGGCGGTTACTGTTGTGTTGCTTGTGTCCTACCTCGCTCTGACGAGATGCGAGGGCCAGGACCTAGGTCGAGGATAAGACATCGGTGGACGCGCCTGACCGTTTGACTAGTGGTGGTGCTTTCCGTAGCTAGTGTTCTCTGTCCAGGCGGAGTCCCCTTCGTCTATGTTTACTAGCCGTGTGGTGGTCACGACGAGCAGTCGTACGGAGTTTCCGACCGAGAGTACTTTCAGTACCGTGTTAGCTTTAGCTTCGCTTCCGCACTTCCTTTTGTAGGTAGAAAGATATAAACTGCAGCCTTTCCTTTATTAATAGTTAATATGTTCCTCTGCTTGTTTAGAGCCAGTAGGAGATTGGTAGTCCCTACTGAGCTTCTGTTGTGAAGCTCATCCCTCTGTTTTCTAGGTGAGTCTTCTCAGCAGCGGCAGGGCGCGCGTCGGGCGGAGGAAACGGGGCGGTAGTCGTGGTCCCCGTAGCTAGCAGTGGTTCCCCCTCTCAGTGTACGTCACCCTCGGGGTATGCCCCTAAGGGACTTGTCTCTCCCCTTTCCTTACTTGTACTAGTGTGCATGCGTTGGGACTGTACTTAGAGCGATACGCAGCGGTCTCGTTTACTTTCCTGTTTCCGCTTGTACGCTTGTAGCTCAGCAGTTGACGTTTACTTCCGTTACATATCCTGTCAGACGCGTGTTATAGCCCTTCCGGGTCCTCCGGATCCGTGGGCGGCGATCGCGAAAATCGGGTCCTCGGCGTGGGCCGAGGGTCGGGTTCTCGGGTCGTTACAGTTGGTATCAGAGCTGGGTTTGACAGGACTTGTAGTGGATCTAAGCTGCAACAGTAAGTCCCAACAATAGTACAAGTACACTGCTAGCCGCCGAGAGGTATTTGTAACCTTTGTCAGTTGTGTTGCCGTGTAGGTCATGGCTCCGCGTAGGCGCAGTCAGGCTAGGCAGCTGGTTGAGCAGCAGGATGAGCCGACATGCCCGCTCAGGGGAGGTTCAGGAGGAAGTGTCCGTGTAGGGGCAGTGGCGCAGCCTCAGGGTGCACAGGCAGAGCAGCAGACAGCAGAGGCAGCGTAGCAGGTGGGCAACAGCAGCAGGAGTACCACCCTCAGCCTCAGCAGTATGCAGATGGTTTCCATGGCCGAGCAGTTCTTCAGAGCTATGTACCAGGGAGCGTGGCAGCCGGGCAGGCAGAAGCAGGTGGTCAGTTTCCAGTACCTCCCCCAGCGTACCAGAGCAGCAGGAGGTGGAGCCAGAGGTGGAGCAGCCAGTCCGCCAGCAGCGGTCAGGTACTGGGAGTACCGGTCCGGTCAGTGGAGGGCAGCTGTGTCGGAGGCAAGGACCGCTCTCCTTGAGAGGTTCCTACGTCTTCGCCCACCGATGTTCCACTGTGAGTATGATCCAGATAAGGCAGAGAGCTGGACCCATGAGTTGGAGCGCATCTTCGAGACTATGGATTGCGCTGAGGAGGATCAGGTTCGTTTGGCAGTATACCAGCTCAAGGGAGCAGCCCATGAGTGGTGGAGAGTTCAGAGGCAGACTCACTTCCAGGGGCAGCGGTTGGACCAGATCACTTGGCAGCGGTTTTTGGAGGTTCCACGGCGAGTACTTCCCCGACTACGCTCAACGTGAGAGGCGGAGACCAGTTCCACGAGTTGGTGCAGGGCGACCTCACAGTTTCTCAGTACCACCAGAGGTTTGTCCGATTGTTGAGGCATGTGCCTCATGTAGCAGGCAGTGACCAGGCTTGTGCAGAGAGGTTTATAGCAGAGCGAGACCAGACCTAGGTGGGGTGTGACGGCACACATGTGTACCACCTTGGGAGAGGCCGTGGCGAAGGCCACCGCCTTGGATAGGGAGGCTTGGCAGCCTCAGCAGGCAGCAGCAGGGGAGGAGCCTCTTCCAGGTCCTCGCCGTACCAGCGTCCAGTAGGCAGCCGTGGTAGTGTGACTTCCTCTTCCTCAGGCTCGGGCAGTTGGTAGCTCTGGAATTCGCTCGCAGTTCAGGAAGTTGTCTACTCGCGGGGGTGGACGGAGCCGTCAGCAGAGGCGTCAGTCCAGGTTTGCAGAGCAGTCAGCACAGCAGGGTGCTGAGTAGGGCAGTCAGGAGCCAGTGTGCTACACTTGTGGCTTGCCAGGCCACTTAGGAGGGATTGCCATAGGGGGTAAGCTCCGCAGCAGCAGCAGCCAGTACAGTACACGCAGCAGCCACCTCAGTACCAGTACCATCCCAGTAGCAGGCACCGCGTCAGCAGCAGAGAGGGCAGTACCAGAAGCAGGTCCAGTAGTTGCCCAGCAGCAGCAGCAGTACAAGCAGTACATAGCAGCCAGCAGCAGTTATTAGCAGCAGTTGCCGCAGCAGCAAGCCCCAGCAGGTTGCCGCAGCGTGGACGTGGTCGTGGTCGCGTGATGGTGCTCACTCGGGAGCTGGCAGAGGCATCGAACTGGTGATAGGTACTCTACCTATCCTTGGCAGAGCTGCTCGTGTTTTGATGATCCCGGTGCTTCCTTGTGTTGCTTCCGAAAAGTTTTCGAGTCCCGGATTGTCACGCACGAGAGGCAGTGGGACGTGAGGTCGATCTCCTGTCTGGTGACATATATCGTTCCTTGGTTACTGGTGGGCCTGGGCAGTCGAGGTGAGGGTCACCAGTTG
>JACBKR010006082.1:0-14675 GCA_014218235.1 Colocasia esculenta | reverse complement strand
TTGCCCTAGCTGCACGGCGGTTTTAGCCTGGTTGTGCTTAGCTCCCGTGGGCGTCGTTGGTCTGGCCTTGGGCAGACCGTGCTTTTGGTGGTTCCCGCTTCGGTGTTCTCTCAGTTCCATGGGTCCATTCTTGGGGTGCCAGCCGTGATGGCACTGGCGTGTGTAGCTTCCGACCTGGAGGTGTCTGGGGTCCAGGGGGTTCTCTTGTGGGCCCTCGACCTTGTAGAGGTCTGAGGTGGCCGTGTTTACGGTGAGACGTCGTTCTCACTTGGTTGTTCTATGGTCTCGACAGGTGTGCTGAGCACTGTTTCCGCTTTGTGCCCGACTCTGTGATTTCTGCGGAAGTCGTGTGTGGCCACGACCTTGGTTGGTGGTCGTGGCATTGTACTGTTCTCTTTCGCTGCTTAGTAGTACCATGCTGTAGGTGTTCCTCACTTACAGCTTTCTAGTGTAGTTTCCTGTTTTTAGAGTTCTTGCTGCTCTGGCCGCTGAGGGACTGGTAATACCTACTGGGCCTGTGCGCGAGCGCACCCCCCTACTTCCTTCAGCTAGGGGCTCGTCGTCACGGGAGCTCAGTGTCGGATGGGTTGCAGAGGCGGTTGTGGCGCCGTGTTGTGTTAGCAGTAGTGAGAGTGAGCGTTATGAGCTCTTGTACCCGAGTGAGCTGAGGGTTGTGTTTTACAAGTTCTCGGGGTATGCCCCTTAAGGACTACACCTTTCTTCTTGTACCTGTGCTTTTTTTGGATACATTGTACAGACTTTTGTATAATGTACATATTGTTATAGTTATTCGAATTCAGTACATATCTCACTAGACTATTTCTTCTAACCCTTCCAAATCTTCGGATCCGTGGGTGCGACGCGAGCTTCGGCGTCCCTGGCGGGGGTCCGGGAGGTCGGGTCGTACAGTGGCATACCGGGACAGACAAGAGAATTGTGCCTCATATTCGGCCACAGTCAGTCCTCACTGTTCAGAGCCGCAAACTCGGCTACTTTCCACTCTGTCTCTTTTGAAAAGTACTTAGTGTTGAAGGTGCTATAAACTGTGCCCATGTCAGTTGTTGTCCTTCCAGTGTTGCTTCCACCGACTCCCACCACGCCCCGGCATCCTTTCCAATTGGAAAGTCGCCAGCAGTACTTTATTTGGTCCGTACTTTGCATGACCCTAAATATTCTTTCAATTTCCTTGACCCAATGTTCAGCACATCGGGTCAGTGCTCCTTCAATCTAGGTGGATCCATACTTCGGAAATTTTGATGGAGATTACCGACTCCACGGTTACCTCCGCCCTGGGTGGCTTACAACATCGCCTGAGTCAAGTTCTGTAAGGTTGGTTGCATGTTTCTAGCCTGGGCTCATTCAGCAGCCATTGAGGTAGTAAGTACCTTCAAGACGATAATATAAGTTAGTCATCTAAGTATAACACATGTGACTCGTTTACCCATGGCTCTACACAAGCTCGCATTAGGTATGGACATATTTCGACTTGTGTGATCTAGTTTCATCTATACTCCTATTCCTTGGACCTTAAAGAGTTCATGCTCTGAACAATAAAACTGTCATGCCCCGACGCAGAAATTCGGAGCGCGCAGTTATATTCGGATCATAAATAGAGCAAATAATTGGATGCGACATCAACATAAAATAAACTTCATTAAAAGTCAAATGATAACACCATACTACATCCATAATCGTCAGAGCCAACCATAGGGCCCATTATTCAAAATACATAATAATCTCCATGAAAATGTAACATCATTACAAATACTACAACATCTATTCCTAAAGTTTCAGCTCCACATGTGATGGGTGCTCTTCACTCATGCCCTGCCCCATCAGTGTCCATGAACTCCTCATCACTACCTGAAATGTTTAGGATGATAGGGTGAGCAAACTAGCCTTGTAGGATTTACATTTCAATGTACGTGCACTAATATACATTATTAGCATATTAAATAAGCAGGATCTTAACAGGAACATGATGACTATACATGCATGCATTTCTAACAAGTCAAATGGCTAAATAGAACGGACATCATAATGAAACAAATACTGAATTTCATATGCATTGGACAGGTAATTCAAGAATAAAATCGTATCACAAGGATTGGCATATTCACACAGATATCACATATTCACATGATCAAATGTATCATATCGAACTTATCATATCAAACGAAGGCACATTCACACAAATCTTGCACACATACCAGTGCCATGCCAAGCACCACAAGTCCATACTTCCGCGGTTAATAAGTACAATGGGGCGCTCCTCCCGGACAAGACAGAGCCCTTATTGCACATGCATTAGTCAAATGGACCGAAGTCCCACATTGTGCCGATCACAACAATAATATTATGGCCACGGATTTCCAATAACAATCATTGTAATAGGGACATGATCATTCATAGAGTTCAGGTATGACAAAAGCTCGAGAGATCAATTGGACAGCATAACGCGTATCTTAAGTTTCATAAATCTTTAGTGTCTTGACAGAGGATGACTAATGACAGTCGTACCGGTACAAGTGCTCTCTATCTCAGGGTACTTTGTGGTACAACCAACTCGGTCTCTATGAGGGAATCCACAGAGTACGGAGACTTACGGAGGTCTAGGAAGAAGTCGCTAGTCTAACCGATACGGAATGACCGGCAAAAAGCTTCCAATTCCCCAAGAGGGGTGTGCCTAATCATGCAAATGTGTAAGTGTCGTGACACGGAACTTTCCTAATCATGCATGCAATTGATGAACCAAATATGGAAACCTTGGAAATCACGTAAATAAAGAAAATCCACATGCAACAAGCAAGTAACATGATAGGAAAGCTTTAGACCAAGCAAGTCCATTCTAACATGTATTCTCCACAGATTCATATCACAACTCATAATGACAGATTTCATATCAAGCTAGATCACAAGATGATAATCAAATGAACGTAGGATCAATCACTTCATATTGTGCATTAGGATCATATTCATGTCATTATAGTTTTGCAAATGGGTTTGTCACTTTTAGGCCAATGCATAACTAAGTAACATGATTATAGACTAAGATCATACACATGTATGACTGACTAACCAGAAGGAACGGTCTCAGGTAGGCCTTTGAATCGCAACGGGTTCAGACGTCGCTTTTCAAAGATCCATGCACAGTTGAGCACAGAATCGTGATGTACCTTCCTGTCATGTTTACATCATGACAGGGCAGATGGTCGCCTTTCAGACATGAATCGATTACCAGATCGATTGCCTAACCATAATCGCGATGGACCTTCATGTCGCGTTCGGACGGAATCGATTGCAAGATCGATTACCAACCAAAATCACGACAGATTCTTGAATCGCGACACTTCGATACATCGCGTTCAAGAATGGACTTCAAACTTATATATAAAAAACTGTACGAATTGGATGGGCGGGAAAACTGTCGAATCAAGACGGGTCCAGAATTTCACGCGACACACAGTTTGAGGTGTCAGGGTTGACCGGTCAGACTTAAAATGCGATGGAGTGGTGCCTTTACTTGAATCACGACGTACTATATGTCGCGTTCATGCGAACAGAATCACAATGTCTAGATACGCAGCCTCATGGATCTTGCCTGAAAACGCAGAAAATAGGTATAACCCTTCATGATAGACCTACAACTTGAAATCTAGCGATTTCTATGCAAAACTTTGAACATGAAAAATTTTAAAAACATCAAGTAGAAGAGAATCATGGTTTTGGTTTTACCCAAAATGACCTCGATTTGCGTAAATCACAACATAACCGTGAAAAGTCCTATACTTGCACGACTTAGGGAAAACGCTTAATATGGCTAACATGCATGATGGAAATTGGGTAAAACAAATGCAAAATAAACTAGACACGATGCTCTTTCAGATGGTATAGCACTTTTTTAGTTCTGGCCTGAGATCACCACCTTGAAGTGGATCTAAGAGGGTCTCTACACAGGTCGCAGCAGGAGAAAAGGTTGGAGAAGATGGGTGTCTCCTGGCCGATCTCCTCCTCTCCCAGTGCTCTAGCTCGCCTCCACACGACCCCAACACAATGGTAAACTTTCCCAAAAAGTTATGACGACTACTATAGGTTTAGGGGTTAATTCAAGTCCCAATGAGACTAGGAAGGGGTGGGTTGTGGTTGCTTTATGTACCTTCCATGTATTGGAAATTCTCCTCCCAATTGGAGTAGTTATACCATTAGGAAAGCTCTTAGCATGGTGGTCACGAATTGGGTTACTATGCTTGGCTAATTGCATTAGTTTTAACCCTAATTTGCCCCTTCTTATTGTTTGTACATTTTTGTTACGAATTTAGGGATATTTCTCTTACTCCATATTCCAAACTCCTAATTGCCCAATAGCTTTTATGTGAGCTATAATAATGAAGCCCATTACTTCTTATTGTTATTGGGTTTTAATTAATTCATTTCTTTTAATATTCTTATTTATTTATTTATTTAAAATTATCGGGTTGGTATAGTCCACCTTACTTCGATGGCAGTAATTACCCTTATTGGAAAAACCGTATGCACATCTTTCTCAGAGCTTAAGACTATGAGAATTAGAAAGTCGTAAATACTGGTCCGCATACACTGTCGGAAGATGAGGGACAGTGGACTAAGGATAATATTAAGAAATCTAAGATTAATTTCAATGCTATAAATATAATGCAATGTGTTATACATCCTAATGAGTATTCCTGTGTCTCCATGTGTAGTTTAATGAAGGAGATGTGGGACAAATTGAAGTTGATTTATGATGGCACTTCAGAAGTCAAAAAGACCCGAGCCAACCTCATAGTGCACGAGTATGAAATGTTCAAGATGAAACCATCTAAAACAATCTCTAAGATGTTTGTGCAAATTACCAATAGCTTGAGTGCACTTGGCAAGAAGTACACAGACTCGGAATTGGTTAGGAAGATTATGAGATCTCTCCCACCTGCGTGGCACACAAAAGCCTCATTGAGGACTCCAAAACCTTATCAAGCCTTACTATGGAGGAACTAATTGGAGTCTAATGACCTATGAGATCAACTTGAAGAGGGAGGGCATAGAGAAACTTGGCACTAAGAAGAAAGATGTCGCTCTCAAAGCCAAGCGACATGTAGTGGTTAGCTCAGAAGAAAGCTCATCAACTAGAGATGAAAAAGAAATGGCCAAGCTGACTAGTAGTTTTAGAAAATTTCTCAGAAATAAAAAGTCACCGTTGGCCACACTCTCCAAAAACTACAAAGGGAAAGCCAAGCAAGAAGAACCCAGCATGAAAATGGAAATGATTTGCTATAAATGCCAACATTGGGCACATGAGATCTAAGTGCCTAGTTTATTTGAAGAAGTAGAAGAGAGACAAGGCCAATAAATCTAAAGTCATGGTTGCCACATGGAGTGACTCTGATGAGTCATTCTCTGCAGTGGAAGATGTTCAGTAAAAGCAAGATGACGAGTGCGATCTTATGGCTATTGGGGATAAAATTTTCAAGGTAAACTCTGACCGAGAATCTTTTACACTTGAGGAGTGGGAAATAATGTACACTTATTTACATGAAAAATACAGGAAAATTAGTCGTTTTACATAGGTAACACCAAACTTATTACTCAAAGTAGTATCAATAAAATATGCTCAAAATTAAAGACAAAAAGGAGATGCTCATCTCAATGATCATCATCAACAAACCTTTTTGTGAGAAATTAATCTCGTACCAAGTTTTTTTTTGGAGGGATCATAAAAAATGTTATTTGCTAACATCTATCTCTATCATATGCCTTAAGTAACCATTATTAAGGACAATTTTCCACATGGCACCAAGATATAAAAATAATCTCACATAACTACTTTTGTATCCACATTACTTTGGGTCCAAAGATGTTAGTAGAACTATGACGCCCAGCTTTTGGAATCCACATGGTTTTAATTTTATGCAAAAATTTTCTAGCCAACAACCATTGGAGATATGACCTTTTTTAGCACAAAAGTTACAAGTTTTGAAAAGAGCACTAGATATGAAAGTTTTAACAAATTTAGGCTTATGGTTCTAAAAAGTTTTAGAAAATAAACCAATTTCATCTTTTCTAAAGACACCAACTGATATTCTTCACATAGAATCAAGATTGTCTTTTCCTTTTACAAATTTATATAGGATAGATTTCACATCTTGAGTTTCTTGTTTAAGTTTACTTACATAATTCTCATGCTCAGTGATTTCTTCTTAAGACTAAAAATCTCTCATTCCATGATTCTATTCTCAAATTTTAATTTATCATTCTCTAGTTCAATCATATGTATTTGTTCCAAGAGATCGCTATTATTTTGTTGAGTTTCTAGTTGTTATTTATGGAATTTATTTTCCTTTCTTAGTCTCTTATAATTATCATAGATATCTTCAAAAACAATTTCTAGTTGAACCATAGTAATTGAATCATTGTTTTACCTCATCTTTCTCTTTAAGATTTGTCATGAAACGAGTTTGAGCTTCAAGTTTGTCTTAATCATCACTAGAGTTTGAGCTTTCTGCATCACTTCATGTGACTACCATAACTTTCTTTCTCTTCATGAGCTTATCTTTCTTGTATTTCTTCTTTAGTTCAAGGCATTCACTTTTCATGTGACTGGTTTTATATACTCATAGCAAATAAGTCATTTGTTCTTGGAGGCCCCTCCTTAGAAAAAGAATATTTGGTTACCTTCGATTTAGCTTCACGAGGTATTCCTTTTTAGAATAATTTTCATCCAAGTCTTCATCTGACTCATCATTACTTGCAAAAAAATAACTTTTGAAGTAGATTTGAAGGCAACACTCTTCTATAGCTTTCCTTTGTGCTTGAGTCTATATACTGGGATGTTGTAAACTTCACATAAACATGTAAATATTTCCACTCTCATGTATGTTTAACTGTCTTCTTTACATTCTCACTGGACATGTGTAATGGTATCTTTTACGGGCCTAAATGGTTCATTAGAGGCAGAGTCGGGTCGGATCATTATTAAGATTCAAACGGTGAGGACCGCCACATTGGTGAAGTGGTCGTGATCTCTGTGAAAGTGGCAGTCCTTCCTCTGGATGTGATGTCGAGATTAGATTTCATTGGCTCAAGTCACTGAGGAAGGCTCGAGTCTTTGATTTCTTGGTAGATTTCATATACTGGAGTTGCCAACAGAGTGTAGCACTCAAATTTCTTAGGTGGCTCCTTCTTGTCATTGTTGTGACTCTCCTCCTACTTTCTCGGTCGACCTAGCACGTGGCGAGGACCTCTTCTCATTTTGCTTGGTGCAAAGCCAATTTGACAAGATCAATTAGTGCGGTAGGAGGATGGAGAATGAGTTTGCACCATAGCTCTTCATTCTGGGTTCCCTCAATTAAGGCGGTGATTGTCGATGCTACATTGAGGTGGGGAATCCTGAGGGTTTCTGCTTTGAAGTGGTTGATGTAAGCCTAGAGTTTCTCCCTGGGGATTGTCTAAGAGCCAATAGCTTGACAATCGACTTGGGTGGGCCATTTCCAGCAAAGCTATCCATAAAAGGATGCCCCGAATTGCCAAAAGTTGAAGATGCTTCTTGGTGTGAGATCAGAACCATGCTTGGGCACATTGCATCAAAGTGGTAGCAAAAGTCGACACTTAATGAAATCTGAAACTCCCTATAGGGTCATCAGGGCATCATAGTTGTTAAAGTGATTGGGGGATCACTCATTCCGACGTAGGTCTTCAGCGTCAGAAGTTGATGCTTGACTGGTATCTTGTCCTCCAAGATTTTCTGGGAGAATGAAGATTGTTCTTTTCGACATCCACTATAGAACATTGCATTTCCCTTTAGAGGGCCTACAACTTTCCGTTATTGCTCTGTGAAATGCTACTCAAACTCCCAAAGCTAGAGAGTTATCTCTAAATGGGTATGTGAATAGGCCAAAGGCACCCCTTATGGGGGAAGCCTGTGGGGCACCCTCTCCTCCTAGCGGTCTAATGACTCCAATGGTTAGAGGTGGTGTTCGATGCTGATTGTTGTCCCTCCTTTCTTGTGGGTTGGAGGAGACTTCTTGATCCACTATAGGGGGAGAAGGGTAGGATAATCCACCTTCTTTGTTGAGGACGATGTTGCCATCTTCAATGATGATGCAGTTGCCTTCGTTCGCCATGCATGATGCCTCCCCATAGTGGTGGACTAATGGGGATTGGTGATAGCACTCTTCCCTCTCTGCCTGGGCCCTCATCAAGGTGATGAGTATGTCCAGTTTTGTGTCTATAGATTCGAGAACTTCAAGATCCATTTAGGGAAGTTGTGTCTCTTGGGCTAGTTAGGGGTGGAGACACTGTTTTCCTCATTCTGGTTGCCAACGGCCACGGAGTGAGAGGTTGCATATGCCCGGTTGCTGACCATTAGAGCTTTCTCTTTGTCTTCGTTAGCTCTCTTGCCATTGTTGTTGCTCTTGCGCACCATGTTAGCTTTTTATTTAGTTTTCCACAGACGGTGCCAGATGAAGAGACTCGATCTCATATCTAATTGTAGACTAATAGATGTTGTAGGGGAAAATGATGATGATGATGCGCCACATCCTTTTAGTGATGGGTTTGCAAGGAGGACAAAAGATTAGAAGGTCCTAGGATGAGAGTCTCAAGGAAAATCCCCTGATGCTTAAGTCAGTGATAGGCAGGAGCCAAAAGCAAGAGAGGCGAGAGAGAGGCTCAAAGGATATGGAATCGTTCTTCACTAGTTTTGGGCCTTAAGAGTACTTCTTCTTTAGAGGAGGTTTCCTAAGATTATATAACTGTGGGCTCCCTTATAAGCTCCACAAAGGTAGGACAGATGAAGGGGTGGGCAAAGAGATGTACCCAAGCGTGAGTCTCCCCTTCCGCACGTAGGCAAAAATGGGTGGGCCCCATAGTCAGGTGGGAGTGAGTAGTACATAGGACTCTTCAATGCAACTTCCCTACAAGAAGACCGAGAAGAAGGGGCTAGCTCCCAATGTGTGTGAATATTTCCCGCACGAAGGAAGGAAGGAAGGTTGAGTTGACATCTTACTTTTAAGGGTAGGTTAGTCATTTACAAGAAGACTGAGAAGAAGGGGGGGGGTAGCTTCTAATGTGCATGAATATTTCCTGCACGAAGGAAGGAAGGAAGGTTGAGTTAACATCTTACTTTTTTAGTCATTACACAATTGGTCCTTGCAAGCACAACCTTAATCTAACCCTAATTATATAGAGTTAATGCGAGGTGTGAGGGTAGAGGCATATTTGAAACTAAGATGAGATAGCAGGCGTTTGTAGGATTACATATAGATAAGCGGGATATATTTGAAATAAAAAACAGCAGAGGTATACATGAAATTTCCCAATATGTAATTTACTTTCGTCCCTTCAAACATTTATCTTTCTTTCTAAAATTTCCCTTAAACTTGTATATATTTATGTGTCTTTTCAACACTTGTATGTCCTATCAAGTAGAGTGCATTTCTTTTCTAATAAATGTGTTTTTGAGTTTATGTATCCTATATAACACACTACATGGCTTTGTCAATCGTCTCACCTCTGCTCCAGCCATCAAGTGAACCAGTCATAAATAGGTCTGTGAGAAGATGATGAAGGTTAACAATCTAGTCACTTCCATGATGTATGACAAATATCAATCAATCTACAAAGACAAAGAGCTATAGCAACACCTTTTTCTCTCCCTTTGTCCAAAAAAAATCACCTTTTTGCTTTCCATCTTTCCCCTCTCATTTCCCACCATCAGACTTTGAATCAAACGATTGAAATGAGACTGGCACCATACCATTCCGTGTCGTCAAATCTATGTTCTATGTCAAGTATTACTCGGTTAAATATTTGGGCTTGGGTAATGGTAGAGCTTAAGGATAAAAAAAAACAGTGTTAATACCCTAGTTTTTCATGGTCATCCTGGAGTCAGTTTTGCTAGGCTCCACTAAAACCCAACTCACTAGCAACCCTAATTGTGATATAAAGATCCCTTCCTCTTTTCATGAAGATCGAATCAGGTAAATTGATAAACCTGAGCTTAAATCCGATTTGTTTTGGGTTGGGCCTAAGTATAGAGAGGTGGGTTCGGCTCTTTGCCTTTCCGAGTAGACCTTCTGCTTGGGCTTTGCCAAGTCGCTTCTTTTCTTCAAATTTGTGCTTGTGATTTAAAAAAAAAAAAACCTTCTTCCTCTTTTCGCAAAGGCAGAATTATGTAATTTGAGATGGATTAGTTAATATTTTACTCTCCGTAGAATCTGTTTATGTCCCCGTAAACTTGGATCAGATGACTGAAACAGAGGACCTTGTCGATTTTCTCATGCTTATGCTATCCCGACTTTCTTCTTCGGATTTTAATCGGATAACATAACCTCGGATGAGAGAAAAAGAAAATCATCTTGTTTTACTTTCCCTCAAACATGTAGAATAGCTAAGATAATTAAACTTGTAAATAGCATGGGATGGCTATTAAGAATTCATTATGGATAAGAGACTTATCCGCCATGTCTTCCTATCCTATTACCAAACTAGTTTAGAACTTACGAACAATCAGTTCCTATCCAAGACACCTATCCGTTTATCCGAGCCTAGTGTTCTTTCTTTCTTCTTTCTTTCTTGGTTGGAACAACCCAGTGTCTCCAACCCTGACCACGGTTACTCTGCCAAGTTGGAGCCTGTAACTTACTTGGATGCCTGTCATCTAATTTGCAAGAGAAATACTTATTACAAGACTCATCTTGCAAGAAGGATGAGATGGGTTACACTAAAAGAATCTGATTGGCTGTGTGAGAGAGAAGGGCCTTGTCGACTCCTCTCAATCAATAGAATTATTTTCTTACAATCCACCTCATTTTTATTACAAGATGGATATTAAAATAAATATTTTCAATATGCACTACCTCTTTCGTATATCGCTAAAAATTGGTGGTACGGGTACGCTTTCTTTCTGGGGGAAAAAAAAAAAGGAAAAGGTAATATGATCTACTTTAGACGCTCATTTTTCTTTAAGGACAAGTTACTTTAGAGGCTCATGAAGCATTGCAATATAATCTGAGGAAATGTTCCGGCATGGCAACAAGCAACAGCAGCAGCTCTCAACATAGCAACAGCCCCCAACCCCACACCTAATATAAAAAGGTGACAAGGCATAATAAGAAAAGCCACAAAGTAAATTATACGGCAGAATGTTCCGCTACCCAATTTTCTGACGCAGCACTCTTTCTGCATGTAAGGCAAAGACTGAGATGAACTAAGCATGTATCCTCCAGTCGAACGCACGCCCGAAGGCTCCACAAGTGAGGTGAAGCTGCAAGCTCGTCTCTTTGATCTTAGTCAGTTGCAAAATTGGCCCTAGTCCTCGTCCACCATGCTAGAAGAAACCGGTGCAACTATTGCTGAAAGTGGGGGCCGCAATAGAAGATACAAGGCAGGTCCCATAAATGGTACCAGTGCAAAGGGCAAAAGCCAGGAACCTTCGTCAAACCTGTGGTGCAAGAAGGCTCAGGAGGGTTACAATCTTCAGCATCTCCATTAAAAGTAAGCGAGTCAACCCTTGAATGTTAGGAGATGCCAGCTGCATGCAGTGAGAAACTACAGGCCTTGATTATTTATCGATCCTTACCATTTCCTGGCTGTCATATCATTGTATACCCAGAATCCAGAGAAGGACGAAAGCAGCAAGAAATCGAGCGAAGTGAGGTGAATCTGCAGTTTCAAGACAAAAGCATGTTCATCATCCATTCCGGCCAAGCCAATACTGCGAAATGTCCCTACACAGTCCTACACAAGTTCCTCATCCCCTGTGAGTCAAAAGTCCCAAAGTGATACAAAAAAGGTCTCTAGCCAACTTTGACTCAAAAACCCAACACTAATATTGCAAGTTATCTCCAAAGAAACAAATTAATTTTAGATAAATATGATGATTCCATATCCATTCCAATTTCGTTAACTTACAAATTTGCTTTCCCTGAAGTATTGGTAGAATTCAGTCCACTCATCACCGGGAGCCAAGCCAGCATATAGAATTAAACCCAAACCTGCAGCAGTCAGTATCTGATATGTAGTTGAGTTAATTATGCTGCACCAGATCAGACAGAATAAGATGTTATAGTTTTCTTATCTTATCTGTATGTACATTGCCTAAACATCATTCAACCACAAACAAATGTGAAAGCAATTAAAAATAATCAGGCAATCCATGAAACAGGTAAATATAATGCTTATCACGAATATATTCAGATGCAGTAGCAAGTGAAAGTCTTTATTCCAAAGTTGATCAAGCTCAGTTGTGTGCATTAAAAGTTTTATATTAATGACATTGCAAAAAGGATGAACAACACAAAGAACTTCAGAGAAAAGTATTAAAGTGGCATGCAATATGCCATCTGACCATGTAAATGTCCCCCGTATGGGTGTAGGGCTGCAAACGGGCGGTCGGGTTCGGAGGAATCGGAAACACGGATTCCGATTCCGATAACCGAAATATGGTTCCGATTCCGATTCCGATAAGAATGGTTAGTTCCGATTCCGATAACATTACCGGAACCGAAATTCCGATAAGGTAAGATGTTTACCATTAATTTACCGTGAGTTTATGATATTTATCGGAAAAATCGATACTGATACCGATTCCGATAAGCTATCGGTATCATTTTTCGATTCCGAAACCGATAATTTTTATCGGAATATCGGGTTCCGTTTACACCCCTAATGGTTGTGTGTGTGTTTTTTTTTTTTTTTTTTTTGGGGGGGGGGGGGGGGGGGGGGGTGGCACAGAAACTATTGTTATATGAAAGATGGCAAATATGCCATTGTTGCTAAAACATTGTCAATATGCCACTCGTAAATGGAAATATTATGGATATGTCATCGCAATTAACTTCCATTCGAAAGGGGAAAATTTTTTCCTTCAAACTTTCATTATCTTGTTAGTTTATATTTTCTGTTTTCAAATAATACCTTGTTCTATCTTTTTAAGACCTCGTCGCCTCGAGAATGAGACCTAGGTGCTAGGGTGGTTTAACCTAAGGGCAAAGAAGAGATTTCTTTTCATGGGTTAATCAAGCCCATGTTAAAGGATGAGTAACACCAGGTCACAGCGATGACATATCCCGATATCCATAATGTTTTTCATTTACGAGTGGCATATTTGACAATATTTTAGCAACAATGGCATATTAGTCATTTTTCGTGTAACAATGGTTTCTGTGCCAAAAAAACCCCTTTTAAACTTCAAAATCTACAAATCTCAGCAATTGAAGAGACTGAAGAAAGGTAGCCCAGATTTTGGCTGGAATTCAAAACTAGTATATAACCCAAAAAAGGTCTCTCAAGCTATATTATACAGTTTATGAAATTTAAAGATTGATGCAACAAACATCACAAGGTAATCATACAAGAAATGAAATTCGTAAAGTTAAACATGAAGGAAACCTTAGTACAAACATGTATGTTCCTTTGGGATTTTGATGAAGCCTGATAGAAAATGATTGTAAATAAGATAGACCATATTGAATAGATAGATTGATAGATAGAGGGGGATGAGTGTGGGTAGAATTGAAGAAATGAAGTCTGTTTTCAAAGACAATTGATTCTTAGCTTTTAGATTTTGCTTGAAGAGAGTGAGAGGTTACCTTTTTCTTGAAGAGGAAGCCAAAAGAAATCGAAGAGAAAGTTCCCCCTTTTTTTAATGATTGTACATAAAAGAACAGAAGGATTGATTCACGAGGTTTTCTGCATGCATTCTGGAGTTGGATCTATTGGTTGCAGGGCTGGAGGAATAATGAAAAAAATTCATTGTTACACATTAAGTCATTGTAAAGCCAAAACTTCAAGCAACTTTACCTGTGGCTTAATTATCAATATTGTACGGGGCTTCAACTTGTACTCTTAGCCAAGTGGCTGTGAGGTTGGGGGTTGGACGTGTGATTTGTGGGCAATATTGTAAGACCCTCGATTTTTTTGTTGTTACTTTATTACGTGTAAATAATTCATACTTATGTAGCTGAATGTACATATCTACGTACGTATTAACTAGTTATACTATGTGTGTATGTGTATAAATAGATTATAATATTGCTTGAATTGCATGGTGGTAGTGTGTACATGATAGTATATATATGGCATGTATATATATGTATAAGTTAAGCATGGTTTATGCATGTTTTAAGTTCTGGCCAAGGGCCAAATTGGCGTCAACATGGATGGACGTCCATGATGAGTCAGCGTCCACCTCGATGGACGCCAATACTTAATAAACGGCATGTATGTGGACGTTATATCTCTGACTTGCATGTGTTGCAGACTCCGGAATTCCGGGGGCAAGCAAGCCCAGCCATTGGGGAGAAGTCCCCAACGGCTATCAGGCATCCCATCACACTCTCCGGGGTTCCCCAACCCCTCTCCTATAAACCAACCCCCTTCTGCACCAGAAGAGTTCTCTTTGGATCTTTGCAAGGAGAAGAGAAACCCTAGCTTCTGTGAGAAAAACCAGACTTCGCATGCTCTGATCCGACAACTTGGAGCTTCATCTGGCGATCCCTTGCAACTGGAGGCCAGAGTGACCATGGAGAAGGCTTCCCCGACCCCAGCTTGCTGTGGAGTCGACCAAGAACCCTGAGGAGTGGTGTTTTGGAGACTTCTTGGGACTGCCCAAGGAGAGCTCAACGACACATTTGACCCCTTTGGAGGTTTTGTGAGAGGCA
>JACBKR010006081.1:0-14647 GCA_014218235.1 Colocasia esculenta | reverse complement strand
ATCCGATATTAACCAAGTGAACATCACAGGGTGACCAATTATCCGAATTAGGAAACAAGTCGGAAACCGGTAACACGGAAATACGAAGCAATCATAAATTAAATAAAAATGTTAGAAATGCTTCTAACATATATAATAATGACCCAATATCATAAGGCCAATGGACAACATATGGCCCAAAAATCAAATGAAGCAAGAAAATACATAGAAATTCGTAACCATAAATAAGCTGAAATTAAAAAGAGGCAATTAGAGTTGAATTGGGATACAAACATGCATTCATGGCAACCCAAATTCGTGCCTACCCATCCATGGAAGTTGCTTGATGGCCAAGACTCTCTAATGGAGAGAAGAAACATCAAAAATAGGAAACCAACATGCCAATCCCGAAACCTTCTTTCTAGTTACAATAGGACTCCTAGCTAAACACCATGGTTACTTAAATACTCTTCACCAAACCCTAGGTACGAGTTTAGAACTTGCTGGGGTCGTGTGGAGGAGCTCTTGGTGGTGGAGAGTAGGAGATCAAGCATACCAAGCTCATCTTCTTCCCCGGTTCATCTGCTACGACTGCACAAACCACCTTCTTGAAGCCGATCAAAGGTAGGCCAAACCTAAATCCCATCGTGCAAGGCTTATACCCCTGGAAAGAGGGTCGAGTCTACTTCCTAACCCAAGTGGAATGCCCAAATTCCATGCAGTATACAGGAGTATTAAGCGTTCTACAACAGTGGTCTGAACACGGGTTTTCTGGAAGAACGAGACTTCATCAACCCAAAAGGTAGGGTTTCTCGGGCCAAATCTTATCTCCTATACCAAATGTGTAGAGCATCAAGTTATCTTTCATTGCCCTCTGGTTTCATCGAATTTCATGAGTAGATTTTGAATTATAAGCGTTTCTCAAAGTCATGCACTGTTAGGGCTTTTCCTGTTCTTCGTATGTTCATGTGATTCAAGACCGAATTAGAGTAAACTCATGATATGAAAGTTATTCTACTAGTTATCCTCTTCAGGTTTTGTGTTGAATGTTTTGTATAAATATCATAGTTAGAGAGTTATAAGCATGGTAATAGGGTTGCTGCATAAACTATGGTTTCAGGTTACACTTGGTTGATGTTGTGTTCGTCTGATCAAAGCCTATTGAAACCATCCTTATTTTCTAATTATGATTTACTGGGAGTACCTTGTATGTCTAGGTGTTTTTTAAAACTGGTTTCGATATTTTTCATACACTGTACAATTTGTTCTCTATTTTGGAATAACCCTGTGTCAAAAGAAGGAAAGATTGGTCCGCAATCCAAAGCACTGCCCTTGCTCTGTCAGAGTCTGGCGCAGAGCCTGTGAACGCGACGGCCCAATAGGTCGCGTTCAGAGGTCTGGTAGCGACAGCCGCACCGTCGCTATTGACGCGACGAGTCGCTCCGTCGCGATCGTTCTGCCTGATCTGATCGCCAGTCGCGTTCTTCACAACCCTCTGTCGCCTTCTGGTCCCGACCCGTCGCGATCCTCATATGATCCTGTCACGACCTGACCTGGCCTAACAGCAGCATGTCGCCTTCCTTACATACCCATGTCGCGACCTGACCCCGGGCCTTACAAGCCTGGCGCCTTCCTTACATGTTCCTGTCGCGACTGACCGCCATGTCGCCTTCCTTATACACCCATGTCGCGATCTCAGGATTTTTACCGGAAACCTTGTTTTTCTTGCAAAATTTACCGCACTTACTCGAGGTCTGTTAAAAGTGATATTTACTGTGTACATTGCATGTCTTGGGTCTGACCATTACATGATTGTTATTAAATGGCTTAAAAGTGATTAACCCATTAAAAGCTTTAATTACATGAATGCTATTCTAGTGCTCTTTAAATGTTATGATCCATTCGTGCTACTTATGATTAATCTTCCTACTGTTTACCATGTTTAAATGATAAGGGTTATCATAAAATCTTGCAAACCATGATTAGTTAAAGTGCATAGTTTTATTCCATGTTATATGGTCAAGTGTTTCCTGCGAGTTGAGACCGATGATTTGTGAATTGAGACATGCGTACCGCACTACACACTAGCACTATTAGGTAGCCCTTTCTTGGGAAACTGGAAACTCTCTACCGGTCATTCTGAATCGGTAGACTAGCGACCTTTTCACCAAGGCCTCCGTAAATCTCCTCTGACCATGGATTCCCACATGGCCGACGAGTTGGTTGTACCATTGAAGTTCTCTGGAGATAGCGTGCACTTCCTTTCTCTTCTTGTTCTCGTGAGTGTGATTGACATCTAGACTAAAGCCATTAATGTAAAGATTCAACCAAAGTAAATCGTACCGTTATGCTGCCGAAATTATCTCTCGACCATTGTTATCATAAATCATGTTCAATTACCTATTACTTGTTCTAACATCATCATGAACATGACATTACACATGCTAGTTATTGAAACTCTCATTGGCCATTATAATGACTGTGGGTATCTACATTTAAAAAATTTACATGAGATGCTGACAGGGCACGGCGTGTGTCCAAGGGCTCCAATCTAGCCCCAATGACGGCGAGTCATAGATATACTGATAACCATGGGGTATAATGATTACTGGCGTTGCATCTGCACTGGGAGTCCTGCTTGCTTGTTGAATGATAGATACAATACCACATACACGTGTCCTGGTGTACATCTTGATGGATCTTTTCTCGGGTACATTAGTGTCTACGTGCCTGATTATTGTTACTTGATCGTGCTCGTACAATCTTGCTTGCTTGCTTGCGTGATATGGCCATCCTGCATATTACAATTAGTGATATCTTCGTTCTTGAAAGCTATTGACATCAAGTGAAATCTTGCGTGCTCGTACAAAGTGATCTATTGCTAGTTCTATCTTGTTATCTGTTCCCAAATCTTGTTCACCCATCTAGCTTGTTTTCATGTATCTATTTTTAATGAGTTTTATTCGTACATGCATATCATGACATTCATTGTGCTTACCTGTTCTAAAATGTAATCACTTATATCATTGCCCGCACATTGAAATATAATCCTACTGGGCTAGTTTGCTCATCCCCTACTTTTACCCAATCTAGGTGCTTATGACATTCAAGAGGAAGAGCAAGTCGAGGATGGGAATGCGTCCGAGTGAAGAGCGTCCCAATCATGAGTCTATCTATAGTTAGTTTATTTTGAGTGTTAGAACAATGTAGTAGGAATGTGAGGATTAAATGTACCCTTTTATTGAGTCTTAGTCCTGTACAGTTTCCATTTGAATACAAAGAGTTGAGATTTGAATACAATTTATATGAGTCAACATGTGGGCCCTATTATGATGTTGTGTTGATACACATGTAGTGCGTGCTAGCTAGAGGCTTATTTGCGACTGTCCACGTCTCGAAATATCGACTCGAATTTAATTATTAATATTCGCTGCGTAATTCTCGGGACGTGACACGTCAGGTTAACGTCAACACAATGCCGCTAACCAAACAGCCACCCCAAGACGTCCACATCTATCGCCGCCAAGATCAACAATTGACGTCTACATCGATGGACGCTAAAACCATGTTAACGGCAACCCATGGCCGCCAACACAAAGTCTACATCACCCACCTGGACGCCAACCCACTGTTGATGTCCAGCGAGCTGAACACCAACACAGACCCATAACCAAGCCCGGTAAGGATCTAATAAGAAACATACAACACTAATGGGCCTCACATGGCCACCAAACCCGCTAAACCTGGATCCACGGGGATCCGAAAAACGCGTGACGTTACATTATTATCATCTAAAAAGAAATGTCGTCCTCGATATGTAAAACAAATCACAACAACCCGATTATCACCTAAAAAGAAATGAAACCATATACAAAATAAGAAGGATACTCTTTCTCTGCATCAGCCTTTCAATTCGTCTATTCATTTCCATCATTGCTTTGCTCCTTTCTTTTCTTTCAATTCATTTCACAATTACTCTGTTCTGTCGATTCTATTACCTTTCTTTACTTCTCAACCGTAGGCGATCTACCTTGCCAATGGTGCTTTATCTCCTTGGACTGAACCTGCTTCCACAATTTCTGGGCTGTGTTTGCAATATTTCTTTCGAGACCGCTTTATCTTCTCAAATATCTTACACTGTAATATTCTTTCATACCACCATTTTCTTTCTCTATTTATCACTGCTTGCTGTTATCCTACCTCATCTGCATTTATATTCATAACTGACACCTCTTCAAAAAAAAAAAAAAAAAAAAACCAATCACCATCTTTGAGTTTCCTGCTCTTTTCATATTATTCTGCTCATACTGCTTAAAGTCAATCTCTGATTAAAAACCATAATAAACTCTGTTCCTTTATTCCTCTGCGCAAAACTTTACACTTTCTCCTTATTCAAGTAAACTTAAACAATCTGTGGATATTAATCTTCTTTGCTTTCCGCTTTTCGCTGTGCTACTCTGATCACACTGAACACTTTTGCAAAATATTCCACAATTTCTGCTCACAGTATTGCTTTCAATTACTTTCTTCTGGCTTCAACTGCTTCTTAAATCATCTTATTCAATTAATTCATGCTGAAGAAATTACTGCAATTTCTGTTCTGCTAAACCGCTATTGATATATTATGCTCTTCATATATCTTTCCTGCTTTACTGTCATTCTCTGGCTAATCTCATAATTTTGTTGCATAAACTTCCAAATATTCTTTCATTAGCTATTCCTGCTCCTGCATGAAACTCTGGAATATCTTAATAACAATTCCTTTCTGCTCAATTGAATCATTTCTTTGCACCATATGCAAACTCTAACTGACATTTCCTGACTCATCTGATCTTATTCACTTCATCATTTGCTAAATTCTTCCTTTCTCTATCCATATCTTTTCTGCAAATACCTCTCTTATTTCATTAAATGTTCTTTCTGAAAAATTTCTCATATTTGCCATTCATCAACTAAATATTCCTCTTGTGCAATTCTCACAAATTCTTATTGCACACTAATCCTTCTTTTCTCTCTTTTTTTTTTATTCACACTGATCATTTCTATACTTATTTATACAAATCTTCATATCACACTTCTTGTTACCATCATTATTCATAACAACACTTTTCTCAAATTTCTAACCTCAGGCATATTTAATCTATCTGCCATAAATCACTACTCTTTTATGTACTGATACTTCTTTTAAAGCTGATCTGTCTTTCTTGATCATATCAAACTCTTCATAACTCTAATCACATTTCATCCACACTGTTTCTTAATATCATCTGACTCAGATCTCTAATGCCACAATACATTTGCTGAGGTTCTCAATTGCAACTTATCACACACACACTGACCTGTTCCTTATCACCTTGTTACCATACACCTATCTCTGCCAACTTCTATCTCATTAGAACTTACTTACTAAATCCCATATCACACTTGTTAATCTCTTCAATTCCTTTAACTGCGAATCTTTAACAACCAAACTGATCTATCACAGAAAACTCTATACTTGTCTCTGCTAACTCTGTACTTTATTAACATATAACAGGTATATCCCTCTCAGGCACTACTTTACCTTTCTCCTCTAATCTCTGCAACTGAAAACTTTTAAATACTATACTTTAACTGCTTTAAATTGCACTAGTGCCAGGATGCTACCACACAACTTATGCCACTATCCACGTTGTGGCACAACAAGCTGCTCACAAATGTCCAATCTAACAAACAGAAACACACGGTTTACGTGCCAAAGCTCACGTAAAAACTACTTTATATCACACAAAACCGCAGACTACTACCAGCAGTGAACATTAATCCATGGATTGGGACATTATACTTTCAATGTCTTTTCATATTCTAACTGGACATTGCTCTGATACCACTGTGACGGACCGGGGTACTTATGCCCAATAAGGCTCCATAACCAGATCCGCCTCCCGCGAACGGACCGAAGTCTCGCAAGGGATATCTCACACACGTGTCCAGTAAAGTATAAAAAGACAAACCACAATATAAGACACAAGAAAGTACATGTGCTCATATCTGTTCACAAATTTGTACAACTGTCCCATTATATTAATACATGTCCATTTAAAAGAAAGTACAACTACCTGTGGCATACCCCGAGGGAGCACAAGCTCACACAACACTACTACTACACACTGTTGGTGGTACAAGTCTGTCACAACACCGCTACAAGCCAAACACACGACAAGCCCTGAAAAGAACTGTAGGGGAGTGAGCCTCAACAAGTCACTGGCTCAGCAGGGACCACCCAAAACACACTGAAACCACAAACTCCTCAACCACAAAGGGTCTCACTGGCAACACCAATAGCCAAACCATTTCATGATCACATCATAACAATAAATAACAATTAACATAATCATGATAATAAACATAAAGTCCTCGGAAGGAAAGTGGGACTACAGACTAATATAATATCATTAGTCAGCCCAACTACTAAAGTGCCTAAACTACAGTCTCACTGGCACACTACTACAACAACTGGTTGCCTAAGCTATAAGCCACACAGGCAAGTCACTGCCCAGGCTACAAGCTTCACAGGCGAACTCAAACACTTGAGTAACATGACTGCAACAAAGAGCTGGTCCTTTATACTCCAACCACACTACATCGAAAACTACACACAAGGAACGGAACGGCTACCACGAAGCCAATCCATAACACACTAAAATATAATTGGAATCATACCCAAGAAGAGTAAAACTCAACAAGTGGAGGTCTCACACGGCCTCCAGAGCACAGCTCTACTAACCACAATATGCCTACCCACAAGCCTCATCGGCAAATTACCCACAAAGGTAACATAATTGGCAATCACAAACTAATCCACAATAATTATAAACAAAGATCTACTTAAAACGGATAAGATACAACAAGTGGCAGGTCAAACCACAAGACCTCCACAACACACAAGTACCGGAAAGGTGGTACACATGTACCACCACAAAACTATAAAGTAACCACGAAGGGAACATGTACCTGCTACTCTGAGGTACCACAACACAAACACCCGAACAAAGGTACAGTAGGTGATAAACACCACACTGAACCACAATTATATATACCTTTATTTAGACACAACATTATAGGTAAAACCTCAACTGGCAAGTCACACAAACCACAACTCAGTCACAATTGTGCCAACACCAGGGCACACCTCGAACTGGTCAAACCTCGACCACGAGTCACAAACTCACGAACTACAACCAGTGGCAAAGCACGAGTCAAGCCACAGCCATTAGCAAAACAAAGCACGAGTCAGAAAGAACGACGTCACCACAACCACAACTGGAGCTAACGAAGCACGAGTCGCGAAGAACGACGCCACCACATGGGAACGGACTACTAGCTAATCAGGCCAATATCCAACCCGGACAACACAACACAAGAACAACCTCTCAGCCTCGCAGTCACGGACGAAAGGTCCAACTGCTGCTCCACGAGAACAAGTCAAACAACTGTGGAGACCAACCAACACCACACCTGCAGACACACAGCTACAGGCCCATGCCTGGCACCTCTAGAGTCTCTGGCTGGAGCACTCTAAAGTGAGGCACTGGAAAACAGGACTAGCTGGGGACCAGTGACGTCTACTCGTGTCCGTACCCCCAACTACGAGCGTGCTACAAGCGACTACACACCAAAAACACAAGCCGCTGCTCCCTACTATCGTCTTTCCCTCATCGGACGTACAACTCAAGCACAGAGTGAGGGTGTCCAGGAAGACGACACAGACTCGACGGTACCACATTGTACCGGGACAAACCCCGAGCACAACAAACACAGTGCCTGGCTCACAAAGAACCTGGGGTACCCGACTAGAGAGCGATCTGGAATAGGCGTCGGACCACCACACTCGGCAAGCTCAAACCACGATATATACACAAACACTTTCTGTTACCGATCAGGGTACACAATCACCATTAAGGATAGCTTGTCCTAGTCACCCTGTGACTCACAAGCTAACTTGCACAACTACATACACTAACCATATTAAAGATAACACCGCAGTTTGTCATTGGTCAGACGATGACCTCCACTGCCAACCACAAACATAATAGCACGACCACACTTAATAATCCATCTAGGATAATTCACAAGAGATCCTAAGGATCATAGGAACCTTATCGCCGCAACACGCAGACTGACCTCACTAATTATTAACCACAATAACGCACTGTATGCCATGAACACACAAACCATATACATGGCATCCAAACCTCGAATATATCACGTATAATATCTCACGACGATATATCACACATTATCTACGTAAACAAGATGTCCAACCATGGACAATATACACATACTTAAACCACTACGTACATCACACATCATTTACGTAAAACATGCCCATACATGAGCAGTAGCTCAAGAGCATAACAAGTGCACTGGCTCACACCGGTCATCGCCATGCACACACAATACGTAAAACAAACAGTGCTGACACATGCACAAACACAGGTTGGCGGCGACATCGATTGTCGTCCAAAGAATATAGACGACAATGTCCTTTGCCGTCAACACCAAGTAAGCGACCACCACTTGGCTGTTACCCACAATCAACGGCTAGATGCCTAGCCGTTAATCTCCAACGAAGAACTCTGCGTCAACCGATGTTGACGCCAAGATCTTCACTGCAGAACCCTCAGAACACACAAAATGGCCCTAGGCCGATTGTACGGGCAATCTAGCCATAAATACAATAGAAAAACAAGGGGAAACACTCCCCTTACATGCATATACCATAATTAAACCAGAGAAGCAAGATCCAATACTTGGATCGATCAAACCACCCGATTTTCCAGCATGAAAATCCATTTCCCAAAAACTCAATTAACAACCGAATTATGCAAAGAAAGCATAACAATTTAACCAGAGAAGATAACGGGTCCAATCCCTACCTCAAAAAGCAATAAACCCCCAAAGAACCTGAATCACGCCGAAACCCGAGCAACGCCCCACAAACACCGCGCTCCAATTCGCCATTCCCCGCCCGATCTGCTGCTACCACGCGCACCACAGCCTTCCCACGAGCTCCCGCCGACCGTCAGAACTCGCGAAGAAGCTCAAGGGTGAAGGTGGGCGAAGAGGAGGGGAGAGAGAGGGGAAAGAACAAGGCTCGGGTCAGCCCTAAAAACACAGGTGCGTCAGGTTAACGTCAACACATATGCCGCTAACCAAACCGCCACCCCAAGACGTCCACATCTATCGCCGCCAAGATCAACAATTGACGTCTACATCGATGGACGCTAAAACCATGTTAACGGCAACCCATGGCCGCCAACACAAAGTCGACGTCACCCACCTGGACGCCAACCCACTGTTGATGTCCAGCGAGCTGAACACCAACACAGACCCATAACCAAGCCCGGTAAGGATCTAATAAGAAAATACAACCCTAATGGGCCTCACATTGGCCACCAAAACCGCTAAACCTGGATCCACGGGGATCCGGAAAATGCGCGACGTTACAGAGTACCTTATGTGTGGACCAGTGAATGTGAGCTCAGTTTTCAAAAGTTGAAAGAAAAACTCACCTCTGCGCCTGTGCTCAGTTTACCTCAGGGCTCAGGAGGTTCATTCTTTACACTGACGCATCTCTTAAGGAATTGGTTGTGTTTTGATGCAGTATGGTAGGTAGTGGCTTATGTCTCTAGGCAACTAAAAGATCATGAAAAGAACTATCCAACTCATGATTTAGAGCTGACATCCATTGTGTATACACTTAAGGTTTGGCATCACTATCTTTATGGGGAACAATTTGAGGTATTCACTGACCATAAAGGTTTAAAATACATCTTCTCTCAGAGGACCTAAATTTAAGGCAACCAGATGGTTATAATTACTGAAGGATTTCGACTTCTCAGTGAACTATCATCCAGGGAAGGCTAATGTTGTGGCTGATGCTCTAAGTAAGAAGATACTTTTAAAATAATTTGATTTCAATAAATTAGTTTAATTTGTTCTGCAGGAGACCTATGACAGGATGATGGCGGATCGCTATGCAGAGGGCAGTCCCCAGCCAGACTTGGATCCGGAGGCTTGGGTCGACGCAGCGGGAGGGCGAGAAAGGGTCGAGTGTACGGCTTTGGGAACAAATTGGATACTACTCCAGTGTTGTCCTCACATGCGAGTTAGTCGCTCCTCCGGCATACACGAGTTCATCTGCTGTGCCGCCCGCAGTGGTGTAGAGGAGATGAAAACCCTCATCCGGGAAGAGCTACGGACGCACTTTGGAGTTATGGTCGAGCAGTTGATCTCAGCCATGCAGGGAGTACGCCCCTCACAGCCAGCCCCTCAGGTCAGTATTACTATTAATTTCATATAGTTTGAATGAAATGAAACCACTAAGAAGGTCAAAAGGGAAAAAAGAAATCTAAATTAAGAATCCTAAAGAGGTCCCTTATACAATCACTTATGGAAGGTTAAAAAAGTCACATGAGCGCTCAAATTACTATTCTAAGATAAACAGAAGTGTAAAACGTGTTCAAATGACTAATCTAAAAAAAAACCCAAGCCTAAAGGATCAAATACGCAACCCGGGGGTCCAAAATCCAAAATGGGTTCCGATCGACGTGTCGTTCGCTCTGACACGACCGGGTGGGTGAATTGACGTGTGCGAACTGACGAAATCCGAATTGGATTTCTGATTTGGGTTGGACGTTCAAATGACGGATCTAAAAATACCCAAGGTAAGGATCAGAACAAGCAACTCGAGGGTCCAAAATCCCAAATATGGATCTGATCGGCGTGCCGTTCGCTCCGACACGACCGGGTGGTGAAATTGACGTGTGCGAACTGACGGAATCCAAATTGGATTCCTAGATTGGGTGTTGGCGTCCATGACTAATCTAAAAAAAATCAAAGTCTAAAGAATTAAAACACGCAACCCCCGGGGTCCAAAATCCCAAAATGGGATCCTCATCGTGCCGTTTGCTCCGACACGACCGGGTTGGTGAAATGACATGTGCGAACTGATGGAATCTGAATTGGATTCCTCGATTGGGTTGGGCATTCAAATGACTAATCTAAAAAAACCCAAGTCTAAATGATCAAAGCACGCAACCCGGGGGTCTAAATCCCAAAATGGGATCCGATCGACGTGTCGTTCGCTCCGACACGACCGGGTGGGTGAAATTGCGTGTGCGAACTGACGGAATCCGAATTGGATTCCCGGATTGGGTTGGGCGTTCAAATGACTAATCTAAAAAAATCCCAAGTCTAAAGAATTAAAACACGCAACCCGGGGGTCCAAAATCCCAAAATGGGATCCGATCGACGTGTCGTTCGCTCCGACACGAATGGGTGTGTGAAATTGACGTGTGCAAATTGACAGAATCCAATTGGATTTCCGGATTGAGTTGGGCATTCAAATGACTAATTAAAAAAATCCCAAGTCTAAAGGATCAAAACACGCAACCCGAACTTCCAAATCTCAAAATGGGATCCGATCGACATGCCGTTCACTCCGACACGACCGGTTAGGTGAAATTGATGTGGGTAACTGACGAAATCCGAATTGGATTCCCGGATTGGGTTGGACATTATAATGACTAATCTAAAAAAAAACCCAAGTCTAAAATTAAAACACACAACCCAGGGTCCAAAATCCCAAAAGGGATCCGATCGATGTGTCGTTCCATCCGACACGACCGGGTGGTGAAATTGACATGTGCGAACTGACAGAATCCGAATTAATATTCCCGGATTGGGTTGGGCGTTCAATGACTAATCTAAAAAAACCCAAGTCTAAAGAATCAAACATGCAACCCGAGGGTCCAAAATCCCAAAATATGATCCGATCGACGTGTCGTTTGCTCCGACACGACCGGGTGGGTGAAATTGACGTGTGGGAACTGACGAATCTGAATTGGATTCCCGAATTGGTTGGGCATTCAAATGACTAATCTAAAAAAAACCCAAGTCTAAAGAATTAAAATACGCAACCCGGGGGTCCAAAATCCCAAAAGGGATCCGATCGACGTGCCGTTTACTCTGACACGAACGGGTGGTGAAATTGACGTGTGCAAACTGACGGAATCCGAATTGGATTCCCGGATTGGGTTGGGCGTTCAAATGACTAATCTAAAAAAAACCAAGTCTAAAGGATCAAAACACGCAACTCGGGGGTCCAAAATCCCAAAATGGGATCCGATCGACGTGCTGTTCGCTCCGACACGACTGGGTAGGTGAAATTGACGTGTGCGAACTAACGAATCCGAATTGGATTCCCGAATTTGGTTGACGTTCAAATGACTAATCTAAAAATACCCAAAGTAATGGATTAGAATAAGCAACTCGGGGTCCAAAATCCCAAATAGGGATCTGATCGACGGTCGTTCGCTCCGACACGACCGGGTGGGTGAAAGTGACGTGTGCGAATTGATGAATCCGAATGGATTCTCATATTGGGTTGGGCGTTCAAATGACTACTAAAAAAACCCAAGTCTAAAGATCAAAACAAGCAACCCGAGGGTCCAAAATCTCAAAATAGGATCAGATCGACATTGTCGTTCGCTCCGAGATGACCGGGTGGGTGAAATTGACGTGTGCGAACTGACGAAATCCTAATTGGATTCCCGGATTGGGTTGAGCGTTCAAATGACTAATCTAAAAAAAACCAAGTCTAAGGATCCAAAATATTTTCTAATTAAACTTGAGGAATAATCACATGTTTTAAATTTAATTTTTGAAAATAATGTTTATATTTAATTTTCATTAATGTTTCTCATATTAATTTTTTTTAATATAGGATCCTCCGGCACCTGACGATCATGAGACGGGGACGTGCAGACGATCTAGCAGACTTGTCTTAATTTTAGCATTTATTATTGTGTATGATTTTATATTAGTTATGTTTTATGATTTATGTTTCATTGTGAGTACCTGTTATTGTGGAATGCATGAATATTTTAGCAGGTTTTGTGTAATTTATCATGTTAATATCTGTATTTTTTTTTAAAAATATTACTTATTTTCCGACGGAGTTTTTGACGGATGTTATCCGTCGGAAATGTTTAGTTGGCCGATGGAACTTATTCGTCGGCATTTCTGTCGGAAGTTCGACAGAATAGTTTCCGACGGATTCATTATGGGAAATTTTCGACAGATTTTTTTGACGGTCTCTGGTCGGATACACTGACCAATTTCCGACAACATTTTCCGACTAATTTCCGTCGGAAGTTACCGACGCACTTACCGACGTACTTTCCGACGAATATTCGTGTCAGAATTTCCGACGGATATGTTTTCTGTCGTAATTTTTGACCAAAATTTTCCGACGGATGTTTTTCGACGATCGTTCGACGGAAAGTTGTCGGAAGGCACCCTTTCCGATAGATTTCTGTCAGATTTTCGACGGATTTTGTCCGTCGGAAATACGCTTTTTCTTGTATGTAGTGAGTCCAATTTAAAGACTAAAGAGAACGGTCGACCGAGATCCATAATCGTTCGACCGCTGTGCAAAACTTATTTTGACTACATGATAGTTTTGAAGAACGGTCGACTGATCCTATAAAAATCGCTCGACGATTCTGTCGCGAAGTTTCCTAAATTGCAAGACTCTTTCCTCTATTAGAACTATGACCGAGGATTCATCCAAGACTTGTTCTTTTTGGTGTTGGGCTATAAGTACAAGATGCTCTGAAGCCTAACAACCTCTCCATTGTGCAAGAGAAAGTTCATACATCAACTAGGGTTTTTGGAGAAGTTCAACTAAATCCTGTGGCGTGTTGGGTATGGAATGATATCTAGAGGGGGGTGAATAGATATTGACCACTTAAAAAATTAAGAGCCTGAAATAGATCTTAGGATATGAAAGAGCTACTTATATCAAACCAGACGAAGCAATTGAGCAATGCACAACACACCACACAATGCAAGCATAATTTTTAGGTGGTTCTGCTCCAGTGTGGAGACCTACATCCACCCCTCACAAACTTGAGGCTTCACTCAACACCTGAAAGTGTGAAACACTCACAGCAACTGCTGATTCACAGCTTCAAATTGTATAAATCTCTCATCCTCACACACAAAACATAGGATGAGAACATTCCATCCCCATATACTTTTAATTAATTACATGCTTATTTTGGTGATAAACGAAACCTATCAAAGTTTCTAACCTTGTTTTATTTAGCCTTACACAAAGAAAGTCAAGCATTTGTGGTATACTTACATACATCATTTCTTCTCAAAGAGCCATAACGATTCCTTCATTAGCTGTAACGTTTCCTCTCAAGTTCAACGATTTACTTGAAAGATTGAATAACCTTGCTGTGTCAAACAAGTCTGTTATAACGACTTGTAAGTTATCGTAACGACTCCTTCAGAAGTTATAACGACTTGCTCATTATACGACTCTGTAAGTTATCGTAACGACTCCTTCAGAAGTTATAACGACTTGCTCTTATAACGACTCTGTAAGTTATCGTAACGACCCTTCAGAAGTTATAACGACTTGCTCATTATACGACTCTGTAAGTTATCGTAACAACTCCTTCAGAAGTTATAACGACTTGCTCATTATAACGACTCTGTAAGTTATCGTAACGACTCCTTCAGAAGTTATAACGACTTGCTCATTATAACGACTCTGTATTATCGTAACGACTCCTTCAGAAGTTATAACGACTTGCTCATTATAACGACT
>JACBKR010006080.1:0-14662 GCA_014218235.1 Colocasia esculenta | reverse complement strand
TAGAGGAATTAAACCCGAAACGACCTCAAGGACCACAATTATCAAGAGCCAATTAATGATCTAGAATTTGGGGACCAAATTCTCTAAGTGAGGGAGAGTGTAGCACCTCGAAAAATTTAGTAATTTAAAATTTTAAATGAAAATAAATAATTTCCGTATTATCGAAATGGTAGAGACTTACATACCACTATCGTACATGAGAGACACCATCGAAAAATTCGTAAAAATTATAAATCAACCCCAAACATTATTCCTAAGTGTTCCACGAAGAAATTCGTGCAACGAAAAAAATCCGATTAGCCAGTGTATGCCACAATGTGACTGATTATATATTCAAATTAGGAAACCAAGTCGGAAAACCGTTAACACGGAAATATAGCATGAAAATAAATTAAATAATCATGTTGGAGAGACTTCCAACATCATGTATTGATGACCCATTATCGGAATTGGGCCAATGGATCACTTTTGGCCCAAGAATAAAATGAAGCAAGAAAAATACCCAGAAATTCGTAACTCTAATTGAGCTGAAATTAGGAAGAGCTAATTAGGGTAGTTCCTAAGGAAATTGGGCTTTCTTGGCAACCCAAATACGTGGCTAACCATGGTGGGAGGTTTTCTAAAGCCTCACACACTCTATTGGGGTGAGAAATCATCAAATTAAGGAAGGTGGAAGGCCAAAACCGCACCCTTCCTTTCCTACACACAATGGGACTTCTAAAACACCCTAGATGTATATATACATGCCATGAAACCTAGGGGACGGATTTACACATTGTTGGGGTCATGGAGGCGTTCTTTAGCACAAGAAGAGGAAATTGCCCCCAACTCGGAGCTTTCTTCTCTGCTACGTCTGCATCAACCTATGCAGATAGCTCTTCTTGAGTCGAACAAAGGTAAGCCAAACCCTAAACAAACCATGCAAGACATATACCCCTGGAAAGAGGTCAGTCTAGCGCCTAATGGCACTGGTTTGCCTATTTTTCATTCAGTAGATCGGGTGTATTAAGTGTTCTCCTCCAAGCGGTCTGAAAAAGGGCTTTCTGGAAAAACGTGACTTCTTCACCCCAAAAGGTAGGTGATCTCGGGCCAATCTAAATAAATCTTATATCAATGTGTAGATCATCGAGTCTACTTTCATGTGCAAGTGATTTCATCAATTTTCATTGAGTATATCTTGAGTACTAAGCGTTTGCCAAAGTCGCGCATGTCTGAGGCTTCTTACGTTCATGTTGATTTCTCATGCATCTCGAGGCCATTTTACAAAACAAAACCATAGTTCTCTTCTATTCCTTATTCCCACAATTTTCATGTTTACACTTCCAAAAGCCCTAGATTAGAAGTTATAAGCATTGCATGAATCGAGTGACTGTTTTCTGCATTTCGGGTAAGAACCCAAATGCGACGGGACCAGACGTCGCGTTTTGGCGTGCATGAACGCGACGTAAGAGTCCGACGCGTTCATGTGAATCTTGACCATGCCCTACATCGCGATTTTGATCTCGATAGTACCATTCTGGTGCCTCAAACTGTGCGTTGCATGGTTTTCAGAGCCTGCATGAACGCGACGTGGACCACCGTCGCGATTCAGCCGGTTTTCCTGCTCAAGGTTTTTGTGCTATTTTTTATACTATTATTTTGAATGCATTTCATGAACGCAACGGGGTATACCGTCGTGATTCAAGCATGTAGGTGACGGTGTAGGCCGTCGTGATTTGAGTTTTCATAGTTTAGCCATGTTTTGACTGTACACTGCGTTGTGAAAAGCGTCGACTGTGTCCGACGTGGATTTCAAGACCTACCCGAGACCTGTTTTACATGGAGTAGAGTTCATAGTTTGCATGTCTTGGTTCTGGTCATTGCATGAGGTCTATTTAATGGCTTAAAAGTAGTCAACCCATGTAAAAGCTATAACTACATGAATGTTATTCTAATTGCTCTTTAATGATGTGACCATTCATGCAACTAGTGATTTTCTCTTCTTACTATTCTATCTTGCTAAAATGATAATTGTTATATTAAAAAGATTGCAAACCCATGTATAGTTAAATGCATAGTTCATCTCATGCTATCATGTAATTGTTTTCCGCAAGTTTGAAACCGATGGATTGTGGATTGAGACACGTGTTCACTACACACTTGCACATCTAGGCAGCCCTTTCTTGGGGATTGGAAGCTCTCTGTTGGTCATTCTGTATCGATAGACAAGAGACCCTTCCTCTAAGACCTTCGTAATTCTCTGTACTCCGTGGATTCCCCATGGTGACCGAGTTGGTTGTACCATTGAAGTTCCCTGGAGATAGCATGCACTTCCTCTCTCATCTTGTTCTCGTGAGTGTGATTTATATTCTAGACATAAGCCATTAATGTAAGAGAGTGAACTAAAGTATAAATTGTGCCGTTATGCTGCCAGAATCATCTCTTGAGTATTATTATCATGAAATCATGTTCACCATACTTGCTACTTGTTCTTATCATCATCATGAACATGACATTACCTTGCTTTCATCTTGAAACTCTTATTGGCCATTAATGACTGTGGATATCTACATTTAAAAATAGTGAGATGATCAGGCACGAAGAGTGTCCAAGGGCTCCAGTCTAGCCCCAATGATGAAGAGTCATAAATATACTGTTAACCATGGGGTATAATGATTACTGGCGTTGCATCTATGCTGGGGTACTTGCGTGTTGAATGATAGATACAATAACCACATACATGTGTCCTAGTGTGCATTTCAAGGTAGATCTTTCCTTGGTGTACATTAGTGTCTTCGTACTTGATTAGTGTTACTTGATCGTGCTCGTGCTCGTGCTTGCTTGCTTGCGTGATATGGCCATCCTGCAATTATTGCAATTTAAAGTGATATCTTGTGTGCTGTTACATGACACACTAGTGATAACTCTTGCTCGTTATGTCATTCTAGATCTTGCTCTATCATGATCATTCCTTCTAACTTGTTCAAGTATCTTGTTTAATGAGTTTTATTCGTACATGCATATCATGACAATCGTGCTACCTATTCTAAATTGCTAATCACTTATATCATTGCCCGCACATTGAGATATAAATCCTACTGTGCTAGTTTGCCATTCCCTACTTTTAACCATTCTAGGTGACTATGAAATTCAAGAAGAGAGCAAGTTGAGGATGGGAATGCGTCCGAGTGATGAGCGTCCCAACACTTGAGTCTATCTATAGTTAGTTTGTCTGGAGTGTTAGATTCATGTAGTAGGTACTGAGGAATAATGTACTTTTTTTTATTGAGTCTTAGTCCTGTATTAGTTCATTTGAAAACAAGGAAACGAGATTTGAATACAATTTCAATTGAGTTCATTAATTGGGCCTTATTATTATGTTGTGTTGACATACATTTAGTGCGTGCTAGCTAGAGGCTTATTTGCCGACTGTTCACATCTCATAATATCGACTCGAATTATCCAAATATTATCCGCTGGCGTAATTCTCGGGACGTGACAGTTTAGTGGTATCATAGCCTAGGAAAACCAAATAGGATATATTCTCAGGAATAAGAGATACCTATGAAACCTAGGTCATAGAAATTAAACATAGTACCTAGCGAGAATGGGTAGAGACTGGGAATATGTTATAATAAACAAAACACTCCTACCCATTGACTCTTATAATGTATCTATAGACATTAATTGTTTCTATCCTTTTCTCAGAACCTCATAACTCTCTCCCTCAACCGCAATGGCTCGCAACCAATGGCAAGCTATGCAAGAAACGGTGGCAAGACTCACACAGGCCCTGCAAAATGTAGTTCAGGCTGGAAACCAGGCTGCTGCTGCTAGGAACGGAGCCGGTGATCTGCATCGTAACTTTAGGAGTTTGAACCCTCCTCATTTCTCTGGATCCTCTGTGTTGAAACCACTCTTTATTACCTTCATATTTTGGTGCTAACAAAATTTATGATGTAACTTAAATTGAATATTTTGTTTCATCTGTGTCGCATCAATCTCATAGCAAAATGCTAAGTCTTTCATTGATGCAATATTTGACGCACTAAAATGATAAAGTCGATGTCTAACTCATATACATCGATTTCTGTTTAAGTGCCAAAGCAACAAGCGCAACGATTTGCTAAGAAGTCGATGCCATAACGATTTCACGTGTTTTGCATGATTTCTTCTGTAAGCGCAATGATTTGCTAAGAAGTCGATGCCATAACGATTTCATAAGTGTTCGCAACGATTTCTTCTGTAAGCGCAACGATTTGTTAAGAAGTCGATGCCATAACGATTTGATAAGTGGCCATAACGATTTCTTCTTTGAGCGCATTGATTTGATAAGAAATCGCTCCCATAACGATTCCTTAAGTGACCGAAAAGATTTGATAAGAAGTCGATGCCATAACGATTCCATAAGTGAAGACATCGACTTGCCTTCTCGCATCGATTTCTTTATTGATTATAATGATTTGCTTACTGTAACGATTCTTTAAGTAGTCACATCGATTTCTTTATTGATCACAACGATTTGCTTGCATAACGATTTCATAAGTGATCACATCAATTTCTTCAGGAGATCATAACGACTCTTCACATAACGATTTCATAAGTCATGCTCTTAACGATCTCTTCATGGATTCTGTTCAAACACAGATTGTCTTTATATTTCAAATATGCTTGGCGCCTAAATGAAAAGTCAAAATATCTTCTGACAGAAAAAAAGCTGCATGCATATTTTCAGAGTCTTGTCAAATAGATATGAACTACTATTTTCAGCATGTTAGCAGAAACACAGTAGCATGCACAACTTTCATGTAAACACTCTTTTATGCTAACACTTTCTTCCATGCTCACAGACCTCGAAGACCACAAGAGTGATCAAGACAAGAGATGAGCAACGGCTAGAACTCCAACGGATCTCTTCAACGGATCAAAAGCTACTCATATAAAAGATGGAGCATTGCTGAAGAACTGAAGATCTTTTCCTGAATATCTTTGAAAGAGTGTACATCCAGTGAGGAACCTCAACGACACATGCACCAAAGAGAGAAAGAGCCTGAGCCCAGCAGAAGCATTCAAGCTCTCAAGCATCTCAAGCGTTCAAGCATTCAACGCTCTTGCTTTCTTTTCTCTCTTATGTTTCCTCCGAGTTCATTGTATATCTGGGAGAGTCTGGGACTGTGAGCTTTACACAAGTATTTATCTTGTAAAGCTTCTCAGTCTGATCTTTCTAAGAAAGATCTTGTCCGGCTGTAGGACTGTATACAGTGTGTAACCTAGCTAGAGGTTAGTGTCTAGCAGAACCTTGTTGGGGTTTGTACCAACAGGACCTAGCTGGGGGTTTAAGTCTAGCAGAACCGCACTAAGGTTTGTTCCAGGAGGTTTACTTCTGAACCTGTAAAAGAAGTAGGTTTGCTTCTGAGCCTAGAAAAGAAGTGGGCTGCCTTCTTGCTTGGGAAAGAGAAGAAGACCTGGTGGGGTATCCAGGGTGTTGTAGTGTCCTTGAAGGGGACTGTACCTTCGTTAGTGAAATCCCAAGAGTTTGCTTGGGGATTGGACGTAGGACTTCCATGTGGGAAGGCCGAACCAGGATAAATCCCATGTGTCCTTTGTGTGATTGTTTATTTGCTTCCGCACTGCACTCTTTATCACACTAAACTAACCAAACCTTCAAGTGATATTTTCTGTGTTTAAGTTTCTATTTCAGATTTCAGAAAAACCTATTCACCCCCCCTCTAGGCTAGCTTGCTGCCGTACATAAGGGCCAACAGTGGTATCAGAGCGGGTCTCTGAACCTTCAAGAAGATCCAACGATCTTAGAGGAAAGATCCATGGCAGCACAAGGATATGCTGAAGGCCAATCAGTCACAGACCTCCATTCTTCAACGGAGAAGACTATCAATATTGGAAGATGAGGATGAATGCTTCATTCGAGGCACAGACTTTGATCTGTGGCAGGTAATTGAGGTAGGTGATTTTGTTTTTGTCCCTGCTGAAAACACTACTAATATCACAGCAGCGGATAAGATAAAGTTATCACTAAACTTTAAAGCTAAAAACTATTTATGTTGCGCTTTATCTAAAAAGGAATTCAGTAGAGTGTCTGCATGCAAACTGCCAAGATATATGGGATAAACTGCAGGCAACTTATGAAGGAACATATAAAGTGAAGCAAACTAGGATAGATATTCTAGTATCACAATATGAACAATTTAAAATGCTTCCTCATGAAGACATTACTACTATGTATATCATTTTTCAACCATAGTAGCAAATTTAAGCTCTCTAGGTAAAAATCTTTCTGATGAAGAAAATGTTAGAAAATACTTAGTCCTTAACTATATCATGGACACCTAAGGTAACTGCCATTGAAGAAGCCCATGATTTGACCAAATTATCGATCGATAATTTGATAGGTTCTCTCATGGCACATGAAATAAATATGGAGCGATTATCTAAAAGTTCATCTAAAATAAAATGCACTAACGCTCTTAAAGCTGTAGCAGCTCCTTCTGGCTCTTCTTCTAGTTCTCAACATGCAGATTCTGAAGACACAATGTTGATGAAGTATTGTCCAAGCTTCAGAAGCTTTTGAAGAAGAAGAAGAAAACGGATCGAGAAGGATCCAAAAGAAAGAAAGAAAAGAAAAAGAACCAGTGTGCTATGAATGCAGGAAACCTGGACATCTAAGACCAGATTGTCCAAGGCTCAGAGAGACTGGTCAAACCGAAAGGCACAAGAAGCAGCACAAGAAATTCAAGAGAAAAGCCATGGCAGCTGCTTGGAAAATGATGAGGAGGCCTCAAACTCAGAATCATCAAGCTCAGGATCAGAAAATGAGCAGGTAAATCTAGCCCTCATGGTAGGACTAGATGAGGTACTCTCTGAACCCTCATTCAATTCATGCACAGATTCAGGGTCAGAATCAGAAGACTTAGAAAAAGTCGTAAATGAACTATATAATAAGCATAAGGTTGTGGTAAAAGAACTAAAAAATCTCAAGAGCAACCTTACTTTTAGAAAACACTAATTCTGATCTTAAGTCAGAATTGGAACAGTTAGAAGAGCAGTTAAAAGAATGCAAGGATAATAACTCTCTTCAAAATGAAAAGTTAAAAAGAAATGATGATGAGAAGTTAGAGTTAGTAGGAAAATTAAAAACTCTAACTGAAGAAAACGTATATTTAAAAGAATTAGTTAGTAAAACTAACAAATGGAAAAATATCCTTAGCCCTATGCTTAAAGGATCAAAATCTGGAAAAAATAAGCAAGGTATTGGATACAAATCCTCAGAAAAGGGAAACAAGTCAAATCTGCTGAACAGTATCCATCACCTAAATTTGTAAAAGAATCCATCACTCCTCAAGAACGGGCTTTTCAAATAACAAAACTCATCAAGTGAAAAAGGATTCTGGAAAGTGTCATAAAAGCAATAAGAACTGTAAAACACAGTATTTTCATTGTTCTCATTGCAATAAACTAGACACACAGTAAACACCTGCACAACCAAGCACTTAGTTTGGATTCCGAAAGGATACTTTCATGCCTCTACCCATCAAGGACCCAAAAAGTTTTGGGTACCTACATCGAATGAGTTGTTTGCAGGGAAGCCTTGGAGCATCAGGAACAAAGGGTGCTCAAGGCAGTGATAGAGCCTCTCATTAAGGGGAGCTCTGATTAAGGGGGAGTAAAGATTAAGGGGGAGAAAAGTTTGAACCCCTCTATGGTAAGAAACTCTCTCAAAAAGAAGGATACACGGTAAGACCTTTTTGGATTATTGACAAAAAGGGGGAGAGTAAGTATGCTCTATTAATTTCTCTGCTTAAATTTTTTTTTTTTCATTCAGAAAATTCGCATAAATTTTGTCATCACCAAAAGGGGGAAATTGTTGAACCACTCTTTATTACCTTCATATTTTGGTGCTAACAAAATTTATGATGTAACTAAATTGAATATTTTGTTTCATCTGTGTCACATCAATCTCATAGAAAAATGCTAAGTCTTCATTGATGCAATATTTGGCGCACTAAAATGATAAAGTCGATGTCTAACTCATATACATCGATTTCTGTTTAAGTGCCAAAGCAACAAGCGCAACGATTTGCTAAGAGTCGATGCCATAACGATTTCATAAGCGTTCGCAACGATTTCTTCTGTAAGCGCAACGATTTGCTAAGAAGTCGATGCCATAACGATTTATAAGTGTTCGCAACGATTTCTTCTGTAAGCGCAACGATTTGTTAAGAAGTCGATGCCATAACGATTTGATAAGTGGCCATAACGATTTCTTCTTTGAGCGCATTGATTTGATAAAAAAATCGCTCCCATAACGATTCCTTAAGTGACCAAAAGATTTGATAAGAAGTCGATGCCATAACGATTCCATAAGTGAAGACATCGACTTGCCTTCTCGCATCGATTTCTTTATTGATTAAACGATTGCTTACTGTAACGATTCTTTAAGTAGTCACATCGATTTCTTTATTGATCACAACGATTGCTTTGCATAACGATTTCATAAGTGATCACATCAATTTCTTCAGAGATCATAACGACTCTTCACATAACGATTTCATAAGTCATGCTCTTAACGATCTCTTCATGGATTCTGTTCAAACACAGATTGTCTTTATATTTCAAATATGCTTGGCGCCTAAATGAAAAGTCAAAATATCTTCTGACAGAAAAAAAGCTGCATGCATATTTTCAGAGTCTTGTCAATAGATATGAACTACTATTTTCAGCATGTTAACAGAAACACAGTAGCATGCACAACTTTCATGTAAACACTCTTTTATGCTAACACTTTCTTCCATGCTCACAGACCTCGAAGACCACAAGAGTGATCAAGACAATAGATGAGCAACGGCTAGAACTCCAACAGATCTTTTCAACGGATCAAAAGCTGCTCATATAAAAGATGGAGCATTGCTGAAGAACTAAAGAGCTTTTCCTGAACATCTTTGAAAGAGTGTACATCCAGTGAGGAACCTCAACGACACATGCACTCAAAGAGAGAAAGAGCCTGAGCCCAACAGAAGCATTCAAGCTCTCAAGCATCTCAAGCGTTCAAGCATTCAAGCGCTCTGCTTGCTTCTTTTCTCTCTTATGTTTCTCTCCGAGCTCATTGTATATCTGGGGAGAGTCTGGGACTGTGAGCTTTACACAAGTATTTATCTTGTAAAGCTTCTCAGTCTGATCTTTCTAAGAAAGATCTGTGTCCAGCTGTAGGACTGTATACAGTGTGTAACCTAGCTAGAGGTTAGTGTCTAGCAGAACCTTGTTGGGGTTTGTACCAACAGACCTAGCTGGGGGTTTAAGTCTAGCAGAACCGCACTGGGGTTTGTTCCAGGAGGTTTACTTCTGAACCTGTAAAATAAGTAGTTTGCTTCTGAGCCTAGAAAAGAAGTGGGCTGCCTTCTTGCCCGGAAAGAGAAGAAGACCTGGTGGGGTATCCAGGGTGTTCTAGTGTCCTTGAAGGGGACTGTACCTTCGGTCAGTGAAATCCCAAGAGTTTGCTTGGGACTGGACGTAGGACTTCCATGTGGGAAGGGCCGAACCAGGATAAATCTCTTGTGTCCTTTGTGTGATTGTTTATTTGCTTCCGTACTGCACTCTTTATCACACTAAACTAAACAAACCTTCAAGTGATATTTTTCTGTGTTTAAGTTTCTATTTCAGATTTCAGAAAAACCTATTCACCCCCCTCTAGGCTAGCTTGCTGCGTACATAAAGGGCCAACACTCTGACCCAGACGAGGCAGAGAACTGGCAGAAGAAATACAACGAATTTTCCAAGTTATGCATGCACCAATAGAGAGAAGGTGGTACTGGCCACTTTTCAATTTACTAAGATGCCCGAGCATGGTGGAAGGCCACATCGGCTCATCTGCCAATATAGCTGAATTGAGTGAGCCGGATTTCTGGAGATATTCCGGGGAAAGTAATTTCTCTGAGAGGGTTAAGGAAAATAAGGTGGCGGAGTTTTCCGCATTAAAACAAAAGAGCATGTCGAGGGCTGAGTATGAAGCTCAGTTTGCACGTCTGGTGGTGTATGCCCCCACATCTGGTGGGACCAGAAAGATTGAAGGCTAACAGTTTCATGGATGGGCTCAGGCCCATGTTTATCAAGAAGCTCGGACCTCACAACATACAAACCTACACTAAGAGGGTCAAAGAGGCATTTCTAGTCCAATTGGAACTCTTAGATGCAAGGCGGCTAATGGTGGCTGATCACGTGCTCTCATATCAACGGCGAATCTCAAGGTCTTTTGAAAAGAAGGTAATTGAATGAAAATTCCAAGAGGGTGATATGGTTTTGAAACGCATTTTTATCAAACCCAGAGGTCCAAGGTCTAAGCTACAGCCAAATTGAGAAGGTACATATGTTGTGAAAGAGGTGTATCTAGGAAATGCCTACCGCCTAATCAATGTCGAGGGCGCAGAATTGTCACATCCGTGGAGTGGGTTGTACCTCAAAAGATTCTATACCTAGGTCTGTAGGTGTGAGGCCACAACACTTAGATTAGGGATAACCCTGTGTTAGGAGTCCAAAGTCCCCTCCCAGTTGTCAAGGGTTGCTCTAAGTTAGGACCAACCCACACACAGCAACCCGGGCAGCTGTACTTAATAGATATCGTAGCTATGTAGGCTCTGCTTAAGCGATGCGAAGGTCATTCTCTCCCAAATTGGTCAAAATGTAGGGGCAATCGTCGTAAGGGCGAGGTTATCAACCTTAAGCATACCCTGACAAGAGGAAGTCTCAAACAGGGGCTCAAATAAGAAAATAGCAAGAGCAAAGAAACAAAGAAAGAAAAGAAATACCTGATGGAATAGGGGCATGGCAAAGAGTGGGAAAGTCCTCGCGGGACGCTCATTATCCCGGTCGTACACATGCCCCAGACAGTACAAGTCTATAAGAAAAGGCCACAAAGTCCCTACGCAACAGACCTAATCTTTGAGGGGCATGTTGCGAGAAGAAGCCGAACCCAACATCCTTAAGCCTACATTAGACTTTCCTTAAATAGTCTTCCATTTCCCTCTATAAGATCGGGTCATCTCTTAGGTATGACTTAAGTAGCCGCACTATCAACTAAGGGCAGCCGCCCATGGCATGTCACCCCTAAACGCACGTCTTTCCTGAATAAAGTCCTCGGCGAAAAGGGGAAGTGACCAAGACTCCTAACCAGCGATTTAAATTGGTCTATGTGTTGTGGCCCAAAAGGGTGAGTACCTTCTGTCTCGCGCGTCTTATTTTAGGGAGGGCTAACGTCGGCTTTAGGGCGTCTTTCAAAATTACAAAAAACAAATATTTTCAAAAACTTCAAAAAATCCATATCAAAACTCCAAAAAAATTAAATATATCAAAACTCCAAAAAATCAAATATTTCAAAACTCAAAAATCAAATATTTCAAACTCAAAAAAATCAAATATCAAAACTCTAAAAAAATAAAATATTCAAAACTCCAAAAAATCAAATATTTCAAAACTCCAAAAATCAAATGTTTTCAAACCCCAAAAATACTTTACTCATTCATTCATGCATGTCATTTATTTACTTATGTCTTTTTCGCCTATTAAATAAGGCTTAGCCCTTGACCATTTATCAACATTGGTCACTCGTCATGCTTAAGGCAAGGGCTAAGTCGAAGAACATATCTAACTTGTCTTCATGGTTTTCCTAAATGTGCAGGTCGCAGCAGAAGAAAGAAAGCGACACTCCTATCTCACTCGTCACTGTCACACAATCACAGTCCATAGCCAAAAGATTCCATTCTCTATTCCATTCTATCTCTACACATCTCATAACACATGAAACAAATCAAAGAGTAAAGTCCCATCCACTCTCCCCTGTACCCTCAGGCGGGCGAGAGGGTGGAGGAGCCATCTCCCTCGGTCATGTCGTGCTCCCCTCGGCTGCCGCATCGCGCGCCTCTCCTCCTCCTCGTTCCAACGTCGTCCAGAGGACACCAGTTAGTAGTGCCCCGTCGAGCGCTAGAGGCACCGCTTCCTTGGCCGACGTACAGCTGCAGCCGACCAGCGATAGGGCTCTCTCCAGCCCCCTCATCTCCACCCTGAGCACCAGGATGGTCTGCCGCTCAGACCCTAGCTGCGAGCGGAGCTCGTCAACCTCTCAGTGTAGTCTCGTCGCCTTGTCTGCCTGGGGGCGCAGGCGCAGCTCCGCCATCTGTCTCTAGCGCAGCCATCCGCGCTAGAGCATCTCTCAGCTCCGCCTCCTGCCAGTCAAAACATGTGTCCGTAGAGAAACAAGGTACAAGGGGCATGAAATTAGTAACTCACCCGCTCGAATAACTGGGCCATGGCCTCCTCCGCCTGGGCCATTGCCGATGCCAACTGACCCTCTAGCACGGAGCGGCCAGGCTCATCTCAGGAGGTGGAAGCGCCGCCCACCATCTTCTAGGCCCGCCCAGCTCCAGCTCAGCACGCTACAAGAGAAAACACAGGAGTCAGTGACTGAAGTTAATAATAAGAGAGAGAAGTAGTAGAGCACTTACTAGCTCATCAGCGTCTGCTGGAGGTTGTCCCTCTGCTGGATCGTGGAGTGGAGGACGCCCTCGAGGGAGGCAATCTGGCCCTCAGGTTGAGCTGCAAACACAGGTCAGTTATCCAAGGAATTAATGATTAAAATATTTAGAAAAGGCTAAGTTAGTAACACTCACCGGTCGTTGGGTCCCCTGTACACCTGGGCCTCGTACCTTCGTGCGTAGGCACGGAAGTAGTCCTCGTCGCTGGTGGCCTCGCAGGTCACCTCTCGGTCCCACTGCCGCCAGTCCTCGAGCTGCTCCCAAGCGCGCTCCCTCCAGTCCATGACCTGTTGGATGCCACAGAAGCTACAGCCCGGTCTCTCTCTCAGCTGCTGCCAGGTCGGGAACTCCACCACCGCCTGGTGGAGGCCCAGCCTCCTCCGGCTAGCCGTAGGAGTGGTACCACTGTTTGAACGCATGAAGCCAGATCTCCCTACCGAAGTAGGGGCGGCCCTACTCCACCCATGGTTGGTCGGCGTCCTCATCCCCGGCGGAAGGAGTCCACTCAACCTGCACATCACATATAGAAACTCATTAGTCGCTTGTCAATGAGAAGAAAGAGAAGGTTACAAATAGAGAAGTACTCACATGTTCGAAGGGGACAGTGTCTATCGCGTCCTAAAGGGGTGACCTGCAGGTGCAGGGACCACTCGCGCGGCGAAACCGCCAACACTGTAGAGCGGTACAACGCTTGGTCGCCTCGGCACTCCTCGACCAAGGGAGGGCAGGTAGTAATATGCCCACACCTGCAAAACAAGATGGTCAGTAACATAGTCAATTACAATAAGTAGGAAAAGCAATAAAGGGTAAAAGTGAGGATTGTACTTGTCAGAAGAGGAAGAAGCCAGCCACCTTTGTCTCTCTACTGAGGTGCCCAGGCTGTCGAAGAGGTGGCCAAAAGGGCCGCACCCCATGCATAGCTCCCTACCTGGGTCAGGTCCTCTAGTAGGGGTAGACACCTGCAGCTCACTGGGTTCTCCTCGAGTCCCCAGGATGAGCTTCCCGATCACAAGGATCATGAAGTGCCTCAGTCTCTGTCCGCTGCTGCTCCCTCCTCCTCCGCCAGCGTCACCCTGGCATCCTCTGTCAGCCGGGCCATTTACTCCGCCTGGCCCTCTCCCATCAGGTGGCGAGCATCCACCACCCCCAGGCTCGCCTACAGCCTCATCCTCGACAGCAAGGATGACCTCTCCCTCATCAGCTCTAGTCCCAGGAGCCTCTCCACCAGCTCCTGGTAGCATGTGTAAGTCCCCCTGTCACCGCCTGGCCATTCACTCTCAGGCCGGTGATCCGTGCCACATCCTATAATGTGGGGATCATGTGACCCCATGGGAGGAGGAAGGCGTGGCACTCGGGGTCCCATCGATCTCCTTCAGGGCCTAGATCAACAGCATGTCTGGCGTAAGCTTGTCTAGTCGGAGGAAGGGGCCGAACCCCATCTGCTCCAACCGCGTCCTCTGGAAGTCCAGCAGTCCCTGGTAGACTGCCCGAATGACGGCCCATCACAATCGGGATTGCAACTCACTCTGCAAAACAATTAGAAAACACACAAGAATCAGTCAAAATCCACACAACAGTAGTCTGTTAAGGTCATGACAATGATGCTGTCGCCTTCTGAACGTGACACAAAGGGTGTCGCATTAGGGTTTTTGGAGTCGACGGGTCGAGCCGTCGCCTTCTGAACACGACACCCAATGTGTTGCATTCTTCCCTAGTATTGACACCCAAGTTGTCGCGTTCATAGGGTGACTGAGGACGGCCAGCGGCCATTCCCCGGTGTATCACTTTGGGCAAAATGCCCTACATAGGTGCCTAGCACCTTGCCACCCCGTTCCCCCCATCAACACACATTAGGCTAGGTTTTGGCCGCCTACCTTCTTGGGGCCGGCGGCCTCCTCCTCGCTCGGGCCCTCCACGGGGTCCACTTCCCATGGGGAGGGCTGGCACCTCTTCTTCCCTCGTTGTGGATGGCCCCTCAGCCGTCCTCCGTCGGCTAATGGTCCGCTGGACCGCCCCGGCCGCTCACTGCCGTCGCACCCTCCATACCGCCACCCTCCATGGCCTCAGGAAACCGGGGGAGGAAGAGAAGAAGAAGCAGGGGAGGAAGAGCAGAAGAAGAAGGAAAGGAAGAGGAAGCAGGAGGC
>JACBKR010006079.1:0-14650 GCA_014218235.1 Colocasia esculenta | reverse complement strand
ACCAAGATTCATCGACCCTTTCGAAATCCTCGAAAGAGTAGGTGAAGTTGCATACCGTCTGGCATTACCACCACAATAGATGGAGTACGCAATGTATTCCAATATCTATGCTGAAGAAGTATGTACGTGATCCTTATTATGTCATAGAATATGAACTTTTGGAGTTCAACAAAGACGAAACTTATCAGGAGAGGCCAATTGAGATCATAGACTGTGAACTGCACAATTGAGGAACAAGGTCATCCTATTAGTAAGGGTTAGATGGAATCAACGCTTGGAAGAAGATGATACTTGGGAAACTGAGGAAGCTATGCACAAAAGATATCCGGAATTGCTCACAAGTAAGTACACCTCACTCGTTCCATGAATTTGGGGACCAAATTCTTTTAAGTGGGGAAGGGTGTAGCACCCTAGAAATTCAGTAATTAAAAAACTATAAATAAATAGAGAATGATAGTTTCAATATTCTCGAAATAGTAAAAACATACCTACCATCATCGTATGCACAAGAACACACTGGAAAAGACCATAAAAATCATAGTTCAACTCTAGACAATATTCCCAAATGACCCATGAAGAAATGCGTGCAACAAAAAATCTAATTGGCGAAGTTTAAGACACGTTGTGACTAATTATCGTAATTAGGGATTGGGTCGGAAACCCATTATCATGGGTAGATAAGGTGATCACAAGCTAGGTTAAGAATGATGGACAGACTTCAAACAACATGTGTTAATAACTGATTATCAGATTTGGGCCAAAGGACAACTTTTGGCCCAAGAATAAAATCAAGTAAAAAAATACATAAAAAATCGTAACCCTAACCCTAATTGAGTAGAAAATAGGAAGAGGCAATCAGGGCAAATCCTAAGGCAATTAGCCATACTTGGCAAACCAAATTCGTGCCTAACCATACAATATGGTTTCCTAATGGCCATTCCACTCTATTGGGGATGGGAATCCTCAAAACTTGGTAGGGCAAAACCCAAAACTGCAACCCCACTTTCCTTGACACAATAGGACTAGATTTTTGCTTGTTAGATAAGAAACTATTTTCTTATGTTATGAAAGATTTTTATCTTTTATCTATGTAATAAGTTAAGTAAAATATAGATAATAAATAATGAAAAAGGATCGATCCCTTTTGAACAATACATGTCTTTCACATCCAATGATAAAAATGACTAACTCTTTATGGCAGTTCCAAAAAAACGTACTTCTATGTCAAAAAAACGTATTCGTAAAAGTATTTGGAAGAAAAAAGGATATTTGGCTGCGCTAAAGGCTTTTTCTGTACTCCTAAACAACCCTAAGACCATAAATACTCATCATGAAACCCTTGGGGATGAGTTACCATCTTGCTGGGGTCATGGGGAGTAGCTCTTGAGCACCAGAGGAGGAGGAGATTGCCCCCAACCGGAGCCATCTTCCCAGCGACTTTCTGCATCGACCTGCAGAAGACCCCTCTAGGAAGCGATCAAAGGTAGGTTATCTCAGGCCAAAGATGAATGAAACCTATACCAAGTTAAAGATCATCGAGTCCACTTCATATGCACTTGATTTCCCTAATGTCATCAAGCATGCATAGTGTATTAAGTGTTTTCCAAAGGTCATGCATGAGTCGGGTGTTTTACATTCTTGTTAGTTATCACGAATCATGAGGCCAAATCATGTGAAACGAAGACCATAGTTCTCTTCTACTCATCATCCCCAGCAACTTCATGACCATAGTTTTGTCCCAAGAGCCCTAGTTCTTGAGTTATAAGCGTTGCATGCATGGTGACACTATTTTTATCGTTTTCGGGTGAACCCTAAAATGCGACCAAGACAAACGTCGCGTATTAGGCACTGGTATCATGATAGATTAACCGTCGCGATTACCTTAAAGGCGATAGCACATATCGTCGCAGTTTTGGACCTGTTCTGACAGGATCCGACTGCATCAAACTATGTGCAGCATCATTTTCAGTGCATGTCAAGAACGCGACCATGTATGTCGTCGTGATTATATTGTTTCCCACCTTTGGTTTTTGTGTCTATTTCGTATTAAGAAGGCTTGCATGAATGAGTCATACATGCACGTCGCATTTTTGTGTCGACGAATCGATGCCCCGTATCGATCGCCGTAAACGCGTCCATGGTGACCGCCGCGTTTCTGTACTGATGGCCATGAACGCATCAGTGTGAACCGTCACGTTTCTGTTCTGAATCAATCATTTGTATCGATGTTTCTAAACGCGACCGCTAGACCCGGCGCGATTTAGAACACTGTCTGAACCGTGTGTTCACTATTTTAAACCTTGTTAATAGCGACGACTGTGTCCATCACGATTTTAAAAGCCTACCCGAGACCTATTTTGCTCTGTCTAGAGTGTATGGTTTGCATGCTATGATTATGATATGTGTGTACAGCCTGTCCAGTGGCTTAAAACCTATTAACCCATGAAAAAGCCATAACAACATGAAGGTTTATTCTATTTACTCTTAAATGACATGATCTATTCTTGCAATGATTGATTGATCATCTTGTTGTTCTAGCTTACTAAAGTGAATGAATGTTATCTTAAAAAAATACTGCAAATCATGTTGAGATAAGTGCATGTTCAATATTATGCCATCATGTTTTTGCTTTCCGTATGTTTAAAACCGATAGATTATGCTTTGAGACACGTGCTACACTACACATTTCCACATATAGGCAGCCTTTCTTGGGGGATTGGAACTCTCGGTCGGTCATCCGTATCGACAGACTGTGGCCTTCTCTTAAGACCTCCGTAATTCTCCGTACTCTATGGATCTCTCATGGAGATCGAGTTGGTTGTATCATTGAAGTTCCCTTGAGATAGAATACACTTCCTCTCTATCTTGTTCTCGTGAGTGTAGATTTATAATCTCTGACTTAAGCTATTAATGTAAAGAGAAAACTAAGTAAATTGTATCGTTATGCTGCTGAAATTATCTCTGACTATATTATCATGAAATCATGTTCACTTTACTTGCTACATCTAGATATCCTCTGTAATGCCCCGAAAAATTAAATGATTTAAATTATAGGATAATAGAAATAAAAAAATCATGAATAGAATAAAATATAAGTCACGGTTAAACCCAAAGTGTGAAATCAACTATTTAAATCATATGGGCCAAGACAACTCCATTTGGGCCAAAGAACAAAACCCAAAGGTATAAACCCCAAAAATTTGTACCCATAATTTGCATAAATAGGAAAGGCAAATTAGGTTAAATCAGGGTGATAGCACTGAACGCTTGCATATGGTCCATCCACCTTCTAAGCCTTTGAAATCCTTCAATTCTGGTTCTTGGATGAGACTCCATCATTTGTCACGTCCCGAGAATTACGCAGCGGATATTTTGATAATTAAAGTCGATATCCCGAGACGTGGACAGTCGGCAAATACCTCTAGCTAGCACGCACTAATGTGTATCAACACAACATCATAATAGGGCCCAAATGTTGAACTCAATAAAACTGTATTCAATTTCACTCAACTTTAAAATTGGAAACTAGTACAAGACTGAGACTCAATAAAAAGGAAAGTACATTTACCTCTTCCTACTACAGTTCTAACTCTCAAAATAACTACGATAACTAGACTCATAATTGGACGCTCATCACTCGGAGCATTCCCATCCTCGACTTGCTCTTCCTCTTGAACTTCATAGTCACCTAGATTGGGAAAAGGTAGGGGATGAGCAACTAGCCCAGTAGGATTTATATCTCAATGTGCGGGCAATGATATAATGATTAACATTTTAGAACTAGGCAAGTACGATGAATGATATGCAAGTACGAACAAAACTCATTAAAACATGATATATAAAACAAGCTGGATAGAGTGAACAAGATAGAATAAGATTTTTGAACAAGGTGCCAAGAAAGAACTAGCAATAGATCACTTTGCACAAGCACGCAAGATTTCACTTGATGTCAATAGTTTTCAAGAAAGCAAGATATCACTATTTGCAATAAATGTGGGATGACCATATCACGCAAGCAAGCAAGCAAGATTGCACAAGCACGTTCAAGTAACACTAATCAGGCACGTAGACACCAATGTACACAAGAAAAGATCCATCAAGAATGTACACCAGGACACGTGTATGTGGTTATGTATCAAACATTCAACAAGCAAGAAAGTACTCTCAGCGCAGATGCAACGCCAGTAATCATTATACCCCATGGTTAACAGTATATTTATGACTCGCCATCATTGGGGCTAGACTGGAGCCCTTGGACACACTCCGTGCCTGTCAGCCATCCATGTACCTATATAAAATTTTAAATGTAGATACCCACAGTCATAAATAATGGCCAATGAGAGTTTCAAAAAAGTAAGCATGTGTATGTCATGTTCATGATGATGATGAGAAGAAATAAATAAATTGAACATGATCCCATGAGGACAATAGTCAAGAGATAAATTCGGCAGCTGAAAGATAGATTTACAATTTAGTTCAATCTTTACATTATGGCTTTAGTCTAGATGGCAATTCACACTCACAAGAACACGAAGAGAAAGAAGTGCACGCCCTAGATGTAAAAAAGTGTAGAGATGCACATGTGTAAATTCAACATCCGTCGGTCTCAACTCTCGGAAAAACACTTAACATGATGGCAAGCAATGAACAATGCATTAACTACAAATGGTTTACAAGATTTTAAGATAAAATTTATCACTTAAAGCAAGCTAGAATGGTAACAAGAATAAATCACAAGTTTCATGTCTGATCATATCATTAAGAAGCAATTAGAAAAATATTCATTTAATAAGGATTTTTCAATGGGTTAAACACTTTTAAGCCATTAAATAGACATTATGTAATGAACAGACCTAAAACATGCAATATCTTGTAAAGGTAGTGTCGACACAACCCATGCTGGTGTCGACACTATGCTTCAAACACAAAGCAAAAACATGAGAAACTGGTCAAGTAGTGTCGACACTAGTTCAAGTAGTGTCGACACTAGAGACAGGTTCCAGAAAACCTTCTGGAAAACATGGGACAATGTGTCGACACTAGATGAGGTAGTGTCGACACTAGATCAGTTCCCAGAATTTCTGGAAAAACTGGGACAGTGTGTCGACACTAGATGAGGTAGTGTCGACACTAGATGCTTTCCCAGAACACTTTCTAGGCTGTTTGGGACAGGGTGTCGACACTAGAGGAGGTAGTGTCAACACTAGAGAGCTTCTCAGAACACTTTCTGGGCTTCTTTGGGACAGTGTGTCGACACTAGATAAGGTAGTGTCGACACTAGCTGCCCTCCATGACAAAAACATATAGTCAAGTGTGACCTGAAAACATGTCTCATGCAGCGATTCAATTACCCATCTTTAACTCTCTAACTAATGACATTTAGACAAAACGTTTAACACGAAAGATGACTAGGAGAACTAGTAGAAGAACTTTTATGTTGAGGATTGATCTAATTCGGTCTCAAATCTCGAGAAAACATATGAAGAACAGAAAGTCAAGTGTAGCCCGAAATCACAATATCATGCAGTAACTCTCTTCCCACGCCTGTAACTCTCTAATCAAGGACTTCTGGACAAAACGACCAACATAAACAATGATCGTGACTTTAATTAGAAAAATTTTTGTGAAGGAAGCTTAGTCAAATTCAGTCTCAATCAGTGCATAACAAGAAGAACGGGAAAAACCTCTAACAGTGCGCGACTTTGGAAAAACACTTATAACTCAAAATACATCATTAGAATTCGATGAAACCAGTGGGAAACGAAAGTTAACTTGATGCTCTACACATGATAGGATATATTAAGTTTTGGCCCGATAAAACCTACCTTATGTGTTGAAGAAGTCTCGTGTTTCCAGAAAACCCGAGTTCAGACACTCGGAGGAAAACGCTTACTGCTCCGTATATACTGCATGGAATTTGAGAATTCCACTGGGTTAGAACGTAGCCTTGACCCTCTTTCCAGGGGTATAAGCCTTGCAAGGTTTGGTTTAGGTTTGACTCACCTTTGGTCGATTCAAGATGATGATATGTGCAGGTCGCAGCAGGAAAGAGGAAGAAGAAGAACTACTTGGTGTGGATGATCTCCTGCTCCCCAGCCACCAAGAACTTCTCCACACGACCCCAGCAAGTTCTAAAACTCGTTCCTAGGGTTGGTGAAGAGTATTAAGCAACCATGTGTTTTAGGAGTCCTATTATAACTAGGAAAGCTAAGCTGCGATTTTGACAGGGCAGTTTCCTATTTTTGAGGATTCCTTCCTCCCTTAGAGTGTGTGAGGCTTTAGGAAACCTCACCATAGATAGGCACGAATTTGGGTTGCCAAGAATGCATGATTGCATCACAATTCAACTCAAATTGCCTCTTTCTAATTTCAGCCTATTTAGAGTTCGAATTTCCATGCATTTTCTAGCTTTATTTGATTATGGGCCACTGATGTCCATTGACCCGCTTATGATATTGGGTCATTAATATATAATGTTGGAAGTCCCTCCAACACTTTTATTTAAATTTGATTTCTATATACTAAAATTTCCGGGGTGCTACACCCTCCCCCACTTAAGAGAATTTGGTCCCCAATTCATGTATAGCAAGTTATTGTACAAGTGAGGTGTACTTACTTGTGAATAGCTCCGGAAATCTTTTGCACATTGCTTCCTCGGTTTCCCACGTGTCGTCCTCATCCTGCGTGATTCCATCTAACCCTTACTAGTGGGATAACCTTGTTCCTTAGTTGGCGCAGTTCCGGTCCACAATCTTAATTGGCTTCTCTTGATATGTTTCGTCTTTGTTGAACTCCAGAAGCTCGTATTCTATAACATGCCATGGATCGCGTACATACTTTTCAACATGGATATGTGAACACATTGTGTATTCCATCCATTTGCGGTGGTAAACGAGACGATATGCCACTTCGCCGACTCTTTCAAGGATTTCGAAAGGCCCGACAAACTTGGTGAAAACTGCCTTTAATGCCAAAACGTCTGATCCCACGGCCTGGAGACACTTTCAAGAATACATGTTCACCCCCTGAAACTCCAGGTCTCTTCTTCTATTATCTGTATATGCCTTTTGTCTTTGCTGCGCCACTGCCATTCTTTCTCTGATAAGCTTTACATTCTCTGTGGTTTCCCTTATCATCTTTGGTCTAACATTTGTTTTCACCAACCTCTACCAGGATATTGGAGATCGGCAACTTCTGCCATAAAGTGCTTCAAATGGTGCCATCTGAATGCTAGCTTGATAGCTATTATTGTAGGCGAACTCCACAAGAGGTAAGTGTTCATGCCAGCTACCTCCAAAATCTAGGACACATGCTCTGAGCATATCTTCAATCACCTGGTTGGTTCTTCCGTCTGTCCAGTTTGTGGGGGAAAGTCGTGCTAAAATTAGTTTAGATCCCAAGGAGTAATGCAGTCCTTTCCAAAATTGGGATGTAAACCTGGGTCTCTATCTGACACACGATAGACACCGGTACTCCATGTAATCTGACTATTTCCTTCACGTACAATGTAGCCAGAACATCTATTGACCACTTATTCTTCACTGGCAAGAAGGAGCTGACTTGGTTAAGCGGTCGACTATAACCCAGATACCATCGAATCCACCTTAGATTTAGGTAGTCCGAAAATAAAGTCCATCCCTAACCTTCCCATTTCCATGCCGGAATTTCTAGGGGTTTGAGTTTACCTGCGGGTCGCAAAGGTTCTGCCCTGACCCTTTGACATGTAAGCATCGGGGACATATTCCGCAACTCTCTCTTCATATTAGGCCACCAGAAGCTTCTTTTCAATCTGATACATTTGGTAGTTCCAGGATGAATAGTATATCTGGTCTTGTGAGCCTCGTCCATAATCATTTATCTATCTCTGCATGGTCGGGTACACAGACTCGATCCCGGAATAATAGCCTTCCATCTTCAGTTAATGAGAAATCTGGCCTCTGGTCAGATTAGCTTAATCTCCACAACTATAGGGTCATTGTCTTGGAGTGTGTGATGTCCTCCAATAGTGTGGGTTGTGCTCTAACACTTGCAACAAAGCATCCCTTCTCTTTGATGTCTGCATCAATATTTAGCTTGGCGAAGTCTCTAATAACCTCCATTCACCCACCATGAGACTAGACAAGGTGACATCGGCTTCCTGCTAGAGCATCTGCCACAGCATTTACTTTTCTGGATGATATTGGATCGTGAATTCGAAGTCTTGAGATACTCCAACCACCTCTGTTGCCTCATATTCAAGTCCTGCTGAGAAAACAGATACTCAAGCTTTATGGTCAGAAAACACATGAATTTCTCATATAGATAATGATGCCATATCTTCAAGGCGAAGACTACAGCAGCTAGCCCAGATCATGTACGGGATAATTGTCCTCGTGCTTCTTCAATAGTCTGGACGCGTAGCATAACTTTCCCTTCTTGCATCAGCACACAGCCAAGGCTGATCCGGATGCATCGGTGTACCTTCAAAACTACCCCCGGCCGTTGGCAAGGTTAGTACGGGTGCTGAGGTAAGGTGTTCTTTCAATGCCCTGAAACTTCTTCACATTCATCAGTCCATGCGAATGGATTCTCCTTCCTGGTAGCCTAGTCATTGGTACAGTATCTTTGAGAAATCTTTAATGAATCGACGATAATAACGGCTAACCCAGAAAGCTTCTAATCTCCGACACAGTTGTCGGCCTTTCCCAATTCTTACCGCCTCCACTTAGATGGATCTACAGAGATTCCCTCCTGGATATGATGTGACCAAGGAAAGATACTTCCTCCATCCAGAATTCACACTTACTAAGTTTAGCATAGAGTTGGTTATCTCTGAGCACTTGCAGAGCAACCTTCAAGTGGTCCTCATGTTCTTCTTTCGATTTGGAGTAAATAAGGATGTCATCAATGAACACCACTAGAACTGGTCCAAATAGGGCCTATAAATATTGTTCATAAGTTGCATGAAAGCCGCTGGAGCATTGGTTAATCCGAACGGCATGACCACGAACATAGTGACCATACCTACTCCGGAATGCAGACTTGTGAATATCCTCTTCCTTTATTCTTAGTTGATGGTAGCCAGATCTTAGATCTATCTTAGAGAATATTGTGCGCCAGATATCTGATCAAACAGTTCATCGATGCGGGGTAGTGGATACTTGTTCTTTATTGTCAATGGTTCAACTGACGGTAGTCAATGCAAAGACTCATTGATCGTCCTCTTCTGACGAATAGTACTGGCGCTCCCCACGGGGATGTACTAGGCCTGATAAAACCTTGATCTAGCAGTTCTTGGATCTGTCCATTCAACTCCTGCAATTCAACAGGGGACATGCGATACGGGGCCTTTGAAACAGGGGCTGCCCCAGGAGTAACTCAATGGTGAAGTTTACCTCCCGCTCAGGTGGTGGTATACCAGGCAATTCCTCTGGAAATAGTCAGGATATCCCTGGCTATTGGAATGTCTTCTAAGGTCGGTTCTTCTTTTCAGTAGCCAAGACGGAAATTAGGAAAGCATCACAACCCTGGTTGATCAGCTTAGAAGCCTTCAAGGAGGATATCAAGATAGGGTGTTTGTGATAACGGGTGCCAAGTAGTGATAGAGTTGGAAGGTTTGATCTTTAAAAGTGACCCTCCTATGGCGAAAGTTTACATCGGCATCATATTAATTAGCCAATCGACACCCAGAATGGCATCATAACCCTTCATGTCTAGACAGATAAGGTCTGCAGGGAGATTGTGTCCTCCAATTATGGTTTCACATTTTGGCAAGTAGTGAGTGAGTTCAGATTCGGCCTAGTGGAGAGGCTACAATGATCTTGGATTTCAAGGGAAGGTTTGACAGGTAAAGTTGCAGCAATGTGTGGTGGAAAATAAAGAATATGCAGCTCCGTATCAATAAGTACGAATGCAGGTTGAGAGTGTATGGAAATGGTACCTTCCACCATTCCTACTTCCTCGGGTAGGTCAGCTTCTATGACAGCATTAAGGCGTCCCTGATGCCGTGGTGCATTCCGGGCTTTACCTGGTTGGTCCTTCAGCATAGGACAGTCCGGAATACGGTGGTCACGCCCCCATCTCAAGCATGCCCCGAGCTTCTTCCAGCATTCCTCAGCTCGGTGTCCTGGTTTATCACAGAACTTGCATTTTTCAGACACTGCCTACCTTCCACTTTGACTCTTTATCTCCCGCCGCATCTCTTCCAGCAATTGGCCTCTTGTTGTTGCTGTTAAAGTTGTTATTGTTGCTACGGAACATTGAACAGTGTTAGGTGCTCCTTCTTGACAAAGACCGGCTTAGAGTTTGTCCTTGCCCCTCATGCTCTCTACTTTAGCCATGGTGTCCTCCACTAGCTGAGCTCTTTCGACCATCTCAGTGTAAGTTTGAATGTTGTGTGGTCCGAGCCTTTCAATGAACATGGGCCTGAGTCCATCCATGAAACGGTTGGCTTCCCTTTCTGTGCCACAAGATGTGGGGCATACACTGCCAGAGCAAACTGAGCTTCATACTCAGCCACAGACATGCTCTTTTGTTTAGTGCAGCAAACTCTGCTGCATTCTCTCCTTCCCTCTTCAGAGAAATATTTTCCCCAGAATATCTCCAGGAATCCGGCCCACTCTAGTTCAGCTACGTTTGGCAGGTGGGCCGATGTGGCCTTCCACCATGCTCGAGCATCTTGGTAAGTTGGAAAAGTGGCCAGTACCACTTTCTCCCTGTGTTGCATGCATTATGGAAAATCCTTTCGATTTCCTCTTGCCAATTTCTGCTTCATCTGGGTCAGGGGATCCAGAGAAAAAGAGGAGGGTTTAAACTCCTAAAATTTTAGTGCAGATCACCGGCTCCATTCCTTGCAGCTGCAGCCTGATTTCCAGCCTGAACTACATTTTGTAGGGCCTGCGTAAGTCCAGCCACAGTGTCTTGCATAGCTTGCCATTGGTTGCGAGCCATTGCAGTTGTGTGAGAGTGTTATGAGGGTTCCTGAGAAAAGGATGGAAACTAATTAATGTCTCTAGATACATTATAAGAGTCAATGGGTAGGAGTGTTTATTCTTTCTAACATATTCCCAGTCTCTACCCATTCTCACCAGGTACTATATTAAATTTTCATGACCTAGGTTCCATAGGTATCTTATTCCTGAGACATATCCTATTTGGTATTCCTAGGCTTTGATACCACTAAACTGTCACGTCTTGAGAATTACGCAGCGGATATTATTGATTAATAAAGTCGATATCCCGAGACGTGGACAGTCGGCAAATAAAGCCTCTAGCTAGCACGCACTAAATGTGTATCAACACAACATCGTAATAGGGCCCAAATGTGGAACTCAATAAAACTGTATTCAATTTCAACTCAACTTATAAATTGGAAACTAGTACAAGACTGAGACTCAAATAAAAAGGAAAGTACATTTACCCCTCACTTCCTACTACAGGTTCTAACTCTCAAAATAAACTACGAAAACTAGACTCATAAGGGACGCTCATCACTCGGATGCATTCCCATCCTCGACTTGCTCTTCCTCTTGAACTTCATAGTCACCTAGATTGGGAAAAGGTAGGGATGAGCAAACTAGCCCAGTAGGATTATATCTCAATGTGCGGGCATGATATAAGTGATTAACATTTTAGAACTAGGCAAGTATGATAAATGATATGCAAGTACGAACAAAACTCATTAAAACAATGATATATAAAACAAGCTGGATAGAGTGAACAAGATAGAATAAGATTTTGAACAAGGTGCCAAGAAAGAACTAGCAATAGATCACTTTGCACAAGCACGCAAGATTTTTGATGTCAATAGTTTCAAGAAAGCAAGATACCACTAGTTGCAATAAATGCAGGATGACCATATCACGCAAGCAAGCAAGCAAGATTGTACAAGCACGTTCAAGTAACACTAATCAGACACGTAGACACCAATGTACACCAAAGAAAAATAGACCATCAAGAATGTACACCAGGACAAGTGTATGTGGTTATGTATCAAACATTCAACAAGCAAGAAAGTACTCCCAGCGCAGATGCAACGCCAGTAATCATTATACCCCATGGTTAACAGTATATTATGACTCGCTGTCATTGGGGCTAGACTGGAGCCCTTGGAACATCCGTGCCCTGTCAGCCATCTCATGTAAATTTTAAATGTAGATACCACAGTCAAAATAATGGCCAATGAGAGTTTCAAAAAAGTAAGCATGTGTAATGTCATGTTCATGATGATGATGAGAAGAAATAAATAAATTGAAACATGATCCATGAGGAAATGGTCAAGAGATAAATTCGGCAGCTGAAAGATAGATTTACAATATTTCAATCTTTACATTAATGTCTTTAATCTAGATGGCAATTCACACTCACAAGAACAGAAGAGAAAGAAGTGCACGCCCTAGATGTAAAAGTGTGTAGAGATGCACATGTGTAAATTCACCATCCGTCGGTCTCAACTCTCGGAAAAACACTTAACATGATGGCAAGCAATGAACAATGCATTAACTACAATGGGTTTACAAGATTTTAAGATAAAATTTATCACTTAAAGCAAGCTAGAATGGTAACAAGAATAAATCACAAGTTTCATGTATGATCATATCATTAAGAAAGCAATTAGAATAATATTCATTGTAATTAAGGATTTTTCAATGGGTTAAACACTTTTAAGCCATAAATAGACATTATGTAATGAACAGACCTAAACATGCAATATCTTGTAAAGGTAGTGTCGACACAACCCATGCTGGTGTCAACACCATGCTTCAAACACAAAGCAAAAACATGAGAAACTGGTCAAGTAGGTCGACACTAGTTCAAGTAGTGTCGATACTAGAGACAGGTTCCAGAAACCTTCTGGAAACATGGGACAGTGTGTCGACACATAAGGGGGTAGTGTCGACACTAGATCAGTTCCCAAAATTTCTGAGAAACATTGGGACAGTGTTGTCGACACTAGATGAGGTAGTGTCGACACTAGAAGCTTTCCCAGACACTTTCTGGGCTATTTGGGACAGTGGTGTCGACACTAGATGAGGTAGTGTCGACACTAGAGAGCTTCCCAGAACACTTTCTGGGGCTGCTTTGGGACAGTGTGTCGACACTAGATAAGGTAGTGTCGACACTAGCTGCCTCCATGAAAAAACATATGGTCAGTGTGACCTGAAAACATGTCTCATGCAGTGATTCACTTACCCATATTATAACTCTCTAGCTAATGACATTTAGATAAAACGTTCAACATGAAAGATGACGAGGACAACTAGTAGATAACTTTGATGTTGAGGATTGATCTAATTCGTCGAATCCCGAGAAAACATATGAAGAATAGAAGTCAAGTGTAGCCTGAAATCCCAGTATCATGCAGTGACTCTCTTCCACGCTGTAAACTCTCTAAAAAGGACTTTAGGACAAAAGACCAACATAAAAGATGATTGTGACTCAATTAGAAAAATGTTGTGAAGAAAGCTTAGTCAAATTCAGTCTCGAATCACGTGCATAACAAGAAGAACGGGGAAAAACCCTAACAGTGCGCGACTTTGGAAAAACACTTATAACTCAAAATATACTCATTAGAATTTGATGAAACCAGTGGGAAATGAAGTTAACTGAGCTCTACACATTGGTATAAGATATATTAAGGTTTGGCCCGAGAAAACCTACCCTTTTGGGTGAAAGAGTCTCGTTGTTCCAGAAACCCGAGTTCAGACACTAGAGGAAAACACTTACTGCTCCGTATATACTGCATGGAATTTGAGAATTACTTGGGTTAGAATGTAGCCTTGACCCTCTTTCCAAGGGTATAAGCCTTGCAAAATTGGTTTAGGTTTGACTCATTTGGTCGATTCAAGATGATGGTCTGTGCAGGTCGCAGCAGACGAAACAGGGGAAGAAGAACGACTTGGTGGATGATCTCCTGCTCCCCAGCCACCAAGAACTTCTCCACACGACCCCAGCAAGTCTAAAACTCGTTCATAGGATTGGTGAAGAGTATTTAAGCAACCATGGTGTTTTAGGAGTCCTATTATAACTAGGAAAGCTAAGCTGCGGTTTTGACAGGGCAGTTTCCTATCTTTTGAGGATTCCTTCCTCCTTAGAGTGTGTGAGGCTTAGAAAAACCTCTCACCATAGATAGGCACGAATTTGGGTTGCCAAGAATGCTGATTGCATCCCAATTCACTCAAATTGCCTCTTTCTAATTTCAGCCTATTAGAGTTACGAATTTCATGTATTTCTAGTTTTATTTGATTATGGGCCACTGATGTCCATTGACCCGCTTAGATATTGGGTCATTAATAGATAATGTTGGAAGTCTCCAACACTTTTTTTAAATTTGATTTCTTTATATACTAAAATTTCCGGGGTGCTACAATCATGCTCCATTGCTTCCTCTCCTTCTCTCCTCTTCTCCTTGTCAAACACTTGATTTCTGCACTTTGGGGAGAATGAGATCATGAAGAAAGCATGTTGAGGGGTATTTTATAGCCCCTTGGTTCGCACAAGACCGGAGGCAAGCATAAAAGGAGAGAAGAATGCAAAACAGGCAAGAAATCTAGCCTCGGGTAGAAAGTTGAAATCACGTCCGACGCAGCGACGCATTCAAAGCACCTACTCGACTTCCATTGAACAGGTAAAGTTAAATCGCGACCAACAAAGTCGACGTGATTCAGGTAAG
>JACBKR010006078.1:0-14708 GCA_014218235.1 Colocasia esculenta | reverse complement strand
GGAAGAGGAGAGAAGCTTCAAAAACTATCAGAGAGTCGATGTCGAAATCGCTAGGGCATCGGCTTGAGCATCCAGACGAAAGAGGGAAAAGGTTGAAGACGAGATATGAATCGTTATCTCATTCAATTTTTAGGAATAATTAATGCTTGTGGAAAGTGGAGGAGCCAAAGGCGGCAGAAAGGGACAAAAGAGTTTGACTATTCAAACCGACTTCAATGAGAGAGCGGTTACCAAGGATAATTTGAATTTTTTTTGCTTAAAGCCATGGAGGGAAACTACTTAATCCTGAAATTTAATGTGCCAGTTTTAACAGAACCTTTTTCACAATTGCACATGCCTAATTCCCTTCTAAGAGATGTGAATCTCTCCTCGGGTAAGGCTTTTGTGAAAATGTCTGCTAATTGACCATTTGTATCAATAAAAAATATTTCAATATTACCATTTACTACATGATCACAAATAAAATGATATCTAACCTCAATATGCTTGTGTCCTTGAATGTTGAACTGGATTCTTGTGAGATTATGGCACTGGTGTTGTCACACAACAGTGGGATGGATTTGATGTTTAATCTGAAATCTTCAAGTTGTTGCTTTATCCATAAGAGTTGTGTACAGCAACTTCCAGCAGCTACGTATTCAGCTTCAGCTGTAGATAGTGCCACTGAATTTTGTGTTTCTTTGAAGACCAAGATATCAAACATCCTGCAAAAAATTGACAACAACCACTGGTGCTTTTTCTATCTAATTTGCATCCCGCATAGTCAGCATCAGAATAACCTACTAAGTTAATTTCACAATTTTGGATACCACAGACCTAAGTCATGAATTTCTTGCAAATATATAAATATTCTTTTCACAGAAATTAAATGTGATTCTCTAGGATCGGCCTGATACCTAGCACACATGCATACACTAAATAGATATTCGGTCTACTAGCTGTTAGTAAAGTAATGACCCAATCATACCTCTGTGGATCTTTTGATCTACTTTCTTACCATCTTTATCACTGTCCATCCTTGTTGATGTACTCATTGGTGTTGACAGTGGTTTGGCATTATCGAATCCAAATTTCTTCAAGAGTTCTTTTGTGTACTTTGCTTGACAGATGTGAGTTCCTTCCTTTCCTTGTTTGATTTGTAGTCCAAGGAAATAATTAAGTTCTCCCATCATGCTCATTTCAAATTCTCCCTGCATCAATTTTCGAAGTACTTGCAAAGGGATTCATCAGTAAAACCAAAAATAATATCATCTACATAATTTGAACTAGTAGAATGTTTTGACCTTTGACTTTATGAAAAGAGTACTATCTACTTGGCCTCTACTGAAACCATGGTTTAAAAGAAAGAACTAAGCCTTTCATACCAGGCTCTAGGTGCTCTTTAAACCATATAATGCCTTGTGAAGTTTTGAAACATGATTAGGAAATTTGTGTCATCAAACCTAGGGGTTGTTCCACATAAACTTTCTTTTTTAAAAACATTTAAGAATGCAGATTTAACATCCATTTGAAATAGTTTTAAGTCTAATGCTGATGCATATGCCTAATATATTCTAATGGCCTCAAGTCTAGCCACAGGTGCATAGGTTTCATCGAAATCTATGCCTTCCTCTTGAGAATAGCCTTGAGCTACCATCTGGCTTTGTTTCTTAGGATTACACCAGTTTCATCCATTTATTTCTGAACACCCATTTGGTGCCAATGACTGGATAGTCTAATGGTCTAGGAACAAGTGACCATACTTAGTTCCTCTTGAACTGATTTAGTTCATCTTGTATGGCTAATATCCAAGATTCATCACAAAGAGCTTCATTGACTGTCCTCGGCTCTATTTGAGAAACAAATGCTAGATAATCACAGGAATTACATTACCTCTTGTTCTTACCCCTACAGATGGATCACCAATAATATTTTCGAGTGGGTGATCTTTCTTGTGTCTCCATTCCTTTGGAAGATTTTCATGTGTAATTTCCTTTTGTTGCATGTCTTCCAGGGGTGGATCATTCTTGTCCTCAATTGATGTATTCTTTAGTTTCTTGGACAGCTCATCTGTATCATCATTATCACTATCTTCTTCCTTTCTCAAGGAAGGGTTAGTTTCATAAAAAATAATATGTACAGACTGCTCAATTAATAAAGTGTGTTTTAAATACTCTATAGCCTTTGGGTTTAGAGGTTTTCCCATAATAAGATGCCTTCATCTGATTTGGCATCTAGCTTACCAATGTCCCTTTTTTCATTGTTGTGGATGAAACAAGGACATCCAAAAGTCCTGAAGTGGCTGATCTTTGGCTTCTTCCCTTTGAACAGTTCATATGCAGTCTTCTTCAGGACTGGCCTGATCATTACTCGGTTGATAATGTAGCTTGCTGTGTTGACTGCTTCAGCCCAGAAGTATCTTGGCAGATCATATTCTGAGAGCATAGTTCTTGCCATATCCAATAGGGTTCTATTCTTTCTCTCAGCGATACCATTTTGCTGTGGTGTTCTTGGTGCTGAGAAATTATGCTCAATTCCCTGATCATCACAGAATCTAGCAAACTTTTCATTCTGAAATTCACCACCATGATCTGATCGGATAGACACAATGCTGAACTTTTGATCTTTCTGGACTTTCTTGCTGAAACTGACAAAGTTTTCGAAAGTGTCATCTTTATGCTCTAGGAATGATACCCATGTGAATCTTGAGTAGTCATCGACTATGACAAATCCAAAGTTCTTTCCTCCAAGACTGGTAGTCCTCATTGGCCCAAATAGATCCATATGAAGGAGCTATAAGGGTTTTGAGGTGGTCACCACCGTATTGACTTGAAGGAGCTCTTGGTGTGCTTTCCCTTAGCACAAGGTCTACAAACACCATCCATTTTTGCACTGACCTTAGGTAGACCTTCCACAAGATTCTTCTTCAGCAATTTTCTCATGCCATCTATGCTGAAATGACCTAGTCGTCTGTGCCATAATTCAGTAGATTTATCCTTATTTGCTGCCAGACAGACGTTTCGTTCCTGGAGTTCCTCAAGATAGAGTACATACAAATTCTTTTCTCTATTAGCTTCAAAGATGACTGCTCCATCCTTCAGTATGCTGCACTTTGACTCTTGAAACTGTATCTGATGGCCTCTGTCACACAGCTGGCTGATGCTAATGAGATTATGCTTCAACCTTTGACAAGTAACACATCTTCATAACTGTTTTCCTTTATTATTCACAGAGCCACTGCCAATTACTGTTCTTTCCCATTATCTCCATAAGTAACTATTCCTTCTTCAGCTTGGAGATGAGAGAATAACTTCTGGTTCCTGACATGTGCCTTGAGCACCCACTATCCAAGTACCATTTGGATGCTCTAGGATTAACCTAAAAATAATCATCAAGCTTTAGGTACCCAAATTCTTTTGGGTCATGATTGGTTAGTATCATTGATTTTACTTTTATTATCAATTTCTTATGTCTTGTTGGGCATGTCGTTATGATATGTCCTAACTTGTTGCAGTGACTACAGCATGAAATTTGGTTACTTTTCTATATATTTGAAATCAGCTTTGTATGCTATATCTTGTTCAGGTACAAATTTTGGTGTTGGATATGTTTTAGGATAAACTATGGTTTCTTCATTATCTGGGGGTGTATATCCTAATCCATTTTCTTCTTACCTGATCTTCTAGCACCTTTTAATATGAGAGAGTTTACCATTTGTGAATTTTTCTAACGTGCTAGATACATTTATGTTTTCTTCTGTTAGAGTCTTGATTTCAGTTCTTAGTTCATCTACATTTTCCTGTTTTACTAATTCCGTTATTTGTTTATTTTTATCTTTAAGTCTTCACATAATAATTCGTTTCTTCTTTTAAGTTCAGTTATTTGTTTTTCTAACTCTTCATTTTCTGTTTTCAATCAGAGTTAGTGTTTTAAAACAAGTACATTTTTCTTACTGGCTTTTAATAGTTTAGTTACTTCTTTATATTTATTATAGTTCATTAATACTTCCTCTAAATTATCTGAATCAGAATCATTGCATGAATCAAAAGAGGAGTCAGAAGTTACCTTATCTTCAGTATTTGCCATGAAAGCCAAATGGGCTTCTTCTTCATCGCTGCAGGAGTTTGACTCACTGTCTGAGTCGCTACTGTTTTCCCATGGTGCTGCCATCGCCTTCTTTTTGTACTTTCTGAACTTCTTGGAGCTGTCTTTCTTCCTGAACTCCGGCTTCTTGAATTTTGGACACTCAGCTTTAATGTGTCCTGGCTTCTTACATTCATAGCATGGGTTCTCCTTTCTATCTCTTTTCCATCTGGCTTCTTGAAGTCCTTATTCTTTTGAAGTGCCTTCTACCAGATTGGAACTTCTTCTTCTTAGCCAAAATCCACTGCAATCTTTAGATAGCATTGCTTCCTCATTCTCGCTATCACATCACTTCACTCTCATTGAACTTGCTTCTGGTGAATCTTCTCAGCTTTTAAGGCGTTGGAGTGCTTCTTTCTGCTAGAGGACTCTCCTAGCCTTTCCATGTTGATCTCATGGTCCATGAGGGACCCAATGAGCTTTTCTACTGACATTCTCTTCAGGTCATTAGCTTCTTCTATTGCTGTGACCTTTGGGGTCCATGAGGACGGTAAGGATCTAAGTATTTTCCTCACCATGTCTCCAATCTCATAGGTTTTCCCAGACCAGCTAGTCTATTTGTGATGTCAGTGACCGATGAACATTTGAGTTATGGATTCACCTGATTGCATCTGAAATCTCTCATACTGAGTGACAAGAATGTCAATTCTTGTTTCCTTTACCTTGTCTGTGCCTTCATATGTGATCCTGAGTTTTCCCACATTTCCATTGAGGATTTGAAGGCTGAAACTCTGTTGAACTCCTTCTTACTTAGAACACAGCATAAGATGCTCTTTGCTTTGCAATTCAAGGAGATCTTCTTTCTGTCATCATCTGTCCATGCGTTTTCTCATTTGTGACTACCAGATCACCTTCTTCTACTATGGACCAATTTGATAGTCGTGGCCTTGTAGAAAGTATTCCATTCTGGTCTTCCAGTAAGGATAGTCTTCACCATCGAAGAGAGGGGGTCGGTGACAGACTGACCTTCAAAGTTACCTTGGGCTGCCATGGATCTTTACTCTTCAGATCGTTGGATCCTTTCTTTGTCGAGAGAGACTCGCCTGATACCACTTGTTGCCCAGTTGACGAGCCCAGAGGGGGGGTGAATGGGTCTTTTAAAAATTAATCTAGAGGATACCTATAACTAAAAACATTCACACAAACGTTCTTCGAAGGAGGTTAGTGACTATTAGTTTAAATATCAAACACACAAAGAAGACAATCACACAACACAAGGATTATCCTGGTTCGGACCTCCTCTTCCTTAGGAGTCCTACGTCCAGTCCCTGAGCAACCACTCAGGTTTACTAACTAGGGTACAGTCCCCTAAGGACACTACAGCACCCAGAGGCTGGTCTTCTTCACACCCGAAGGGAATAACACCACCCTGGATACCCCACCAGGTCTTCTTCACAACTGAAGGAAACACACCCTGGATACCACCGGTCTTCCTTCACAACTGAAGGGAAACAGCACCCTGGTACCACCGGTCTTCCTTCACAACCGAAGGGAAACAAACAAGAGAGAAATGATTTCAAGCCCCTAGATCAAGCTTTTAACAAGCTAAGATCTGAAGCCACTAGCACTGAGAGCAAGGATCTAGACAAGGCACACTCTCAGAACTACACGAGCTCTCTTGGAAAATCTATTACAGCACAGAGAGCGAAGAGCTAAAGGTGATGAGGAATGAGATTCTGGCTCTGGACTTCTTGCAGAAGAATTTGAATACTTGAACACCAGATGCTTGTTCTCACTCGTTCGTTATCAATCTCACTTTGTTTTGAGTTTATATCTTCTTTTTGAAATACAGTCGTGCAAGTAACCGTTGTCTCTTGGATTGATAGACGTTAGACTGTTTGACATTTGGAAGCTTCAACTATCTTTTATCCATTTGAGCACGCAAAGAGATAATGTCTTCTGCCGTCTGTATGGTCCAACGTTGTATGACAGAACGTCTCTAGGACCCTACATAAATTAAATGCTAGAACAGTAGACAGCTAGGCTATCTTAGTTGTCAGTAACGTTGATAAGAATGTCACCAGAATAGCAATGCTAAATAGTTTCTTCAAAAAGATATTGTCAGAAGAGATGCACTATAATGGATGATATCGTCTGCATGCATGTAGAGGTACGTTCAGATCTCATAAATGCAGGAGTGTCAGAGAGATATAGACGTGGACTTTGACTAGTCAACGCTTCAAGAGATAAAATAAGTGTCAAGTTGATATAAACCATGAAGTCGTTGTCTATATGACTTTGAAATCGTTATGAATACTAACAAGTCATTATAGAGGGCAAATCGGTAAGCAAGTTATGTGTTCAACAGGAAATCCTTATGAACACTTATCAAGTCGTTATGAGCTCTAAAGAAATCGTTGCGCAAAGTAAGTAAATCGTATGAGCGCTAAAGAAATCGTTGCGTAAAGCAAATCGTTATGAGCGCTAAAGAAATCGTTACGTAAAGCAAATCGTTAGAGCGCTAAAGAAATCGTTGCGTAAAGCAAATCGTATGAGCGCGCTAAAGAAAGAAATCGTGCGTAAAGCAAATCGTTATGAGCGCTTAAGAATCGTTACGGTAAAGCAATCGTTTAGAGCGCTTAAGAAATCGTTGATCAAGGCAAATCGTTATGAGCGCTATAAATCGTTGCGTAAAGCAAATCGTTACGACGAGCAAGTCTTCGAGTTCTAAAGAAACGTTACGGTAACTTACGAAATCGTTACGGCGAGCAAGTCGTTGCGAGTTCTAAAAAATCGTTGCGATGACTTATAGAATCGTTCTGACAGGCAAGTCGTACGAATCTAAAAGAAATCGTTATGATGACTTATAGAATCGTTATGGGATCGACTTGTTTGAAATAACATGACTTTTCAGTCTTACAAGGAATCGTTATGACTTTTAACAGAAGTCGATGTGGACTTAGAGAAATATCATGTTGAAAGGATTAAGACTTCAGTAAGGCAATACTTACCAACATTGACTTGATTGACCTTGGTAATTTTCCTGTGCTTAAGACTTATAGAATGCATGTTAGAAAAATTGATAATGTTTTGTTAATCACCAAAATAAATATGTAATTAATTATAATTACATGGGGATGATCTGATCATCACGCGGAGCTCTTCTCCTTTGGCCGGCCGAAGGAGGAGAAGTTGAAGCCCGTCTTGTCCGCTGCGCGAGTTTGCTGTACAGGCGCGATTAATCATTCCTTGGCACAGGTAAGGCCCTGGCGATCACAAACTCCTTCTCTTTTGTGGTTCTTTGTTTTCTCTCTAGTCAAATAGTCAACCGGGGAGTCAATGGGGTCAACCGGCGACCCATCATCGCCAACGAGAGATCCAGCGACGTTCGCCAGCCATCCGGAGGATCCCCCAAGGTCGTCTGGGAAGCGGGAAACTAGTCGTCCACAATCTACTCTCACATAGGGCCTCACACAACTATGAAACCCTCAACACCCCTAATCAAACAAGTATGCAAACATGCAAACCACATCATGCAACCTCATATAGGATCATAGGAAACAAGAAACGCCTAGCATGATTCTAGGCTTAGAAGGGGGAGGTTTGGCCCTAGCATGGTAGAACTAGGGGATGGTTTGGGGGTCCCTACCTCAATTTGAAGAACCACCCTGAACGCGCGACATTGTTGACTGTGCATTTTCGTTGTCCAGAGTTCCTCACACAAGTCAAGATGCGCACTTCCTCTAAATTGTCTCACAAATTTAAAATAGTAAATATGAACTAGTAAAATGGTGAGCACAGGTCATATCCACGGAGAGGCTGAATAGACTTTGAATTAAACTACTTTGACTTGAAATCATTCGACAATGCATTAAAAGTGAATATATAAATGACGCCGATCTAATCCCACACACTCTCGACAGATCAGACTTAATGAAAGAACAGGTAGAATTGAAAAACCAAAGAGTTGGTATCACTATACCCTCTCCATGAGGGATCAAACAAACGAGAGAGATGTAAACTAGGCACGTACGGATGCACCTCTAAATCTGAAATGATTCGGAAAGATGACAGAACACGAATTCTCAAATAACATTAGTAACCCAATGTACCCCAACAGCTCAGGGGATCAGACAGAAAATAAGAACATGAATCTACGGTACTACTCAAATAAACACCCTCAAGACTGAAATTCTCAATGCATTAAACTAAACTACAACTCTTGATGATAGATCAAATTAAACATCCTTCATACTGAGAACAAAATGAGCTATAAGCAATTAAGATCATTGTACCCTCTCAACTCGAGGGATGGAGAACACTTCAATAAAGAAAATATTAAAGAAAATTTAAACTGCACATCATGCTCCCAATCTGTCCAAAGCATAACACTAATGAAATAGAAAACTCAAATTAACAATTGCACTAGATCAACTCCAGAACATAAAGAAATGGGCAACTGCTAAATCCTCCTCACAGCGGTACAGAAGAACAGTAGAAATGGACAAATCAACACAATATCAAATTAATGCAAATACTGAACCAGAGAAGACTCCTCACAGTAGGAACAACTCTCCTAGCTTTCATAGATCTCACAGTAGCAGAACTCACAAATGCCGAACAATCTTTCACTGCCAAACATTAAACTAAGAAATGAACAATTGCATTGGATCGTTCTCCCCTGAAACATAGAAGAAGTAGAAATGAATAGATGCACTGATCGAGCTCTCCTGAACATATAAGAATTGAAAATTGCAACACACTGGATCGGATTCCTCTAAACACAGAAGAAAATGGAACTTAAAACCCCAAAAAAAAAGTAGAAACAAAACCTCACAGCAGCAGAAAACTCCACTGCCTGACTCCTCAAATGTCGAACTATCCATCACGGCTCAAATATTAAACCAAGAACATATGAACTGAACAAATGCACTGGATCAAAGTTTAAACACAGTAGAAAATAGAAATTAAATGCAGAAGAAACAGACAGAACAAGCTCCACTGGATCGAACCTTCAAATGCTCAAATTCCTCACAGATGAAAATGGAACAATAAAACTCAAAAAAAAACCAAACATCACAACCCGTCTACCTTCCCTGATCTGCTGAAAGAAAGAGTACAGAGAAAGAAATGGCCAAAGAACAATTATCAAAACATCTCCCTAACTAAGCCTCTATTTCTTGAAGAACAAGAAGAAAAAATAAGAAAACTTAAAAAACATCTGAACTAATCAACTCGTCCAACCCCCTGTACTGAAGAAAAGAAGAGTAATCTCTCACAGCTTGCTCAAAAGAAAATAAAAAATAAAACAAAAAAATCCTAACCAAATTCTAACCAGCCGAACCCCTTACAGATGAGGACCTTGGGGTCCTTATATAGGCCTCAGGGCCTTCCAGGTGCCTCTGCATCAACTTCTCCTGCGCAAGCCCTGCACACTTGGCTGCCACCTCAGCTCAGCATCTGGTCCACATCAGGGTCCCAGAAGCCACCTCAGTTGGCCTCCATCGCCAACCACCTGGTACCTGGTCCAGCCTGCGCCATCTGCCTCCACCATCGCGCCAGAAGCCCAGCCAGCAGCATCTCCAGGCGCCCCTGGTCCTGGCCGCCTCTTGGCCAGCTCAGCCGCGCCACACCCTGGCCCGCACCGCCGCATGCGCCATCGGACCACCATCGCGCCAGCAGAACCGGCCGCTTGAAGCCGCAGGCCCCATCTGCAGGTCGCCGCGCCCTCAAAGACCATCGCCCTCCCGCTTGACCTGGCCGCTCACACACCCTGACCGCCTCATCTTCTGCAGCGCACCTGGGCCTCAGATCCGGTGCCTCAGCTTCACGCACCTCCTGCATCGCCAGCCCAGCACCAAATGCCCAAACCCCAGCCGTACAGCGCCATCGCCCTCCTGCATCACACAGCCGCTTGGCCCAGCCAGCGCTCCTGCATCAGGATCTCATGGCCACACCTGCACACAGGTGCTCAGCAGTCAGCACAGCCCAAACCGCCATCCGCCATGCCTCCAGCATGCCCAGCTCCTGCTCTGCACACACCCAGTCGCTTCGCACAGGTGTTCCAGCAGCTTCTGCTGGGGAAGAGTAAAAGTTTTAACCGGATTAGATGGGGTTGGGTAGGGTAAAAAGGTAATTATAAAAAATATAAAATTGAGGGGGGTATGTGTCATTATGGTGTTGGGTGGAGAATTTAAAAAATTACTATTATTTATTTAATGGGATGAGGTGGGGTTAAATTTTATTTTTTATTTATCCCTATTTATTTACCACTAAAGATATTACAAGACTATTATTGTAACAATACTTATTTACAAATGACTTTTATTTTCAAAGTGAATAAAAGAAATGAATTATTTAAATGAAAATCTAACATGTATATTCTAACCCATTAACAACTATATGTTTAAAAAATTATTTACAGATGAAATGAAAATTAACATCAAAATGCACATTATTTATAGACAATGACTGTCTAAATTAACTAAATGTATGAAATTTAACATAAAATTTTGTAATTATCACACCCTAGCTGGGCCTTTCGTAGGCTAGCACCCCCTCCACCTCGAGCTCCAACGCTCCAAGTGCCGCCCACGAACCGAGTTCGACCTCCTCCTTCATGCACCAAGAGAAGAAGAACCACCATGCAAGAAGAAGAAGGGGAAAATGAGGAAGAAGCACAAACACCACAACAACGAAGAAATAGATCCATGTACTTCCTACACAATGCAAACACACCCACAAGGCCTTCCCAAACACCCCACGGAGCACAGCCTTCGGAAATCGCCGGAGGGAAGAACTACCAAAGGAAAGGCCAAAGGGGTTTCTGCTCTCGGCCAGAGCAACTTAAACACAGACAGTAAGAACGCGATGGACCTGGGCATCGCGTTACCAACGCTAACGCGACATCCACCTGCGTCGCGATCTGGAACAGTCAGCCAGTAAACCACACAATCGACGTGTATGCAAAATTGACAGCAAGATTGCAACGGCTAACCATGTCGCGTTCATGCATGCACTTCGACGTGGTGCAACTGTCCCGACATCAAGACGACAAGGAGACAGTCTGCTGGCAGGGTCCTGTCACGACAGGGGCGGCCAGTGCGTTCCCAACAAGATTGCGACGGTCACCTATGTCGTGTTCAGAATGCGACGGGTCGCTATGTCACGACCATAGCCGGGAGGGCTACCCCTAAAGGTAACGGATGGTTACAGTACACGTTGTAGCTTCGTGAGTTTGACGTCATCTGGGCATGGACTGGTTGGAGGCTCACTAGTTGTGGTTGATTTCAATGGAAGACCGTTCGGTTTTGAGATACCTGGAGCGCCGTTTTCTACTTCCGAGGTATCCGGTCTACGGTCGACCCTTTCTTCCTTCTGTAGAGCTCGTAGTTTGATCCGTGATGGCTGTGTAGCGTACCTGCTTCTGTTTGTTCCTTGGAGCCTAGCGGATCGTCGGTTTTTGAGGTGCCATTGTTTGTGAGTTCTCTGTGTTTACCAGAGGATCTACCTAGTTACCGCCTGAGCGGGAGGTAGAGTCTCCATCAAGCTTTTGTCTGGTACGATGCTTTGTCTAGGCACCTTACCGGATGGCTCCGGCGGAGTTGCGCGAGTTGAAGCGCTAGTTGCAGGAGTTGCTTGAGCTGGGCTTCATTCGTCCGAGTCGTTCGTCGTGGGGAGCGCCAGTGCTATTTGTGAGAAAGAAGGATGGTAGTATGTGGCTGTGCATCGATTATCGGCAGTTGAACCAAGTAACAGTGAAGAATAAGTATCCATTACCGAGGATCGATGATTGTGCGACCGTTGCAGTCAGCCGTGTGTTCTCAAAGATTGACTTGAGATCCAGATACTATTAGTTGAGGATCAGGGAGTCGATATCAGCTTGAGGCTTTCGTTCTAGGTACGATCACTTGAGTTCGTCGTAATGCCGTTTGGGCTGACGAATGCTCCTGCAGCATTCATGGATTTGATGGCATAGGGTGTTCAGTGAGTACTTGGACCGGTTCGTGGTCATTTTTGTGTATGACATCTTGGTCTATCGGGTTCTATGGAGGACACGAGAAGCACCTGAGGATCATGCTAGAGACCCTGCGGAGTCACCAACTTTACTCCAAGTTCGACAAGTGCGAATTTGGCTGAAGGAGGTGCACTTTCTCAGGCACGTGATCTCAAGTTCTGGTGTGGCAGTGGACCCTGCCAAGGTGGAGGCAGTGTTGTCATGGGAGTAGCCCACATCAGTGTCTGAGGTTCACAGCTTCTTGGGTCTGGCAGGTTATACAGGAGGTTTATCCAGGATTTTGCCAGGATGCAGAGCCGTTGACCAGGTTGACGAGGTTGGACGTCAGTTTGTTTGGTCAGAGGATTGCGAGCGGATTTCCAGGAGCTGAAGACGAGGTTGACTTCAGCGCCAGTGTTGGTATTATCGTCGAGCAGTGGAGGTTTTGTGGTCTACATCGACGCGTCAAGATCAGGTTTGGGTGCCGTGCTGATGCAATATGGGGGGGTCGTTGCCTATGCTTCTCGACAGCTCAAGAAGCATGAGGAGAACTACCCTACCCATGACTTAGAGTTGGCAGCATCGGTGTTCGCTCTGAAGTTGTAGAGGCACTATCTGTACAGAGAGGCGTTTGAGATCTTCACCGACCATCAGAGTTGCAGTACATTTTCACTCAGAGGGATTTGAACTCAAGGCAGCCTAGATGGATGGAGTATTTGAAGGATACGACCTAACCCTCTCCTATCACCCAGGAAGGGCTAACATCGTGGCCGATGCTTTGAGCAGGTGTGTCCGCTTGAGTTCGTGATGGTCAGAGAGTGGAGGCTGTCGAGGAGCTGTCTCCGGGAGGTTCCACCCGTCGAGGCGCAGAGATCGAGCAGTGATGACCAGCTTGTCAGTCGTTCGTCAGTGTACCGACAGGTGTTGCAGGGGCAGCAGGAGACTCAGAGTTGGCAAATATCTTGCAGATGCCAGATGTTGAGCTAGACGAGGTCAGTGGGGTCAGATTCAGAGGCAGACAGACTATATGTTCTCGAGGATGCGCGCCAGGCGCTTTTGTCAGAGGCTCACAGATCAAGGTAGTTGTTCATCCTGGTCCACCAAGATGTACATTGCTTGAGGAGGTTCTTCTGGTGGCCAGGGATGAAGAGGGGCGTGGCAGAGTGGTCGCTCGATGCCTTACTGTCAGCAGATGAAGGATGAGCATCAGCATCCTGGTGGTGAGCTGCAGCCGTTGCCCATTCTTGAGTGGAAGTGGGACGACATCGCCATGGACTTTGCATTTGGTTTGCCCTGTACTCCGCAGAGGCATGATGGCATCTAGGTGATTGTGGATTGTTTGACCAAGTTGGCGCATTTTATTCCAGTCAGAATGTCGTGGTCAGTGGACAGGTTATCCAGGATGTACGTGGACAGAGGTTGTTCCTTGCACGGAACCCCAGTTCGATCATCTCTGACAGAGATTCGAGGTTCACGTCAGGGTTTTGGCACAGTTTGCAGAGAGCTCTGAGTATAGAGTTGAGATTGAGTAAACATATCATCCGCAATCAGATGGGCCAGTCGGAGAGGACGATTCAGACTTTGGAGGATATGTTGAGAGTGTGTGTTTGGACGGGAGTGGCACCTGGGAGTCGCACCTTCCGATGGTAGAGTTCGCCTACAACACAAGTTATCACTCGAGCATCGGAATGGCACCGTACGAGGCTTTTTTGGTCGCCCGTGCAGAACACCGCTTCACTGGGTTGAGGTCGGGAGAGCGGCAGCTTTTGGGGCCAGAGTGGTGCAGCAGTGTGCAGACAACAGTCAGACTTGTCAGACAGAGGCTTCAGATAGCGCAGAGCAAATAGAAAAGCTATGCAGATGTCCGTAGGAGGCCGCTATAGTCAGCGTAGGTGACCTGTTCTTGTGGGCCTCGTGACCAAGGGTGTATGAGATTTGGTAGGAAGGGGAAGCTCAGTCCAGGTACATTGGACCCTTCCCTATCACAGAGAGGATCGGCGAGGTGGCTTACAGGTTGAGTATTCTGGCATAGCTGGCAGGTGTTCACAGTGTTTTCACGTTTCGCAACTCAAGAGGTACGTCACAGATCCGTCGCACGTGTTGGTCTACTCGTAGCTTGAGGTAGCGCTAGACTTGTCAATGTCAGAGTACCGGTCAGTGTTGTCGACCGCAGAGTGCAGTAGTTGCGCCGGAAGCAGATTCCGCTGGTGAAGGTCGTCTGGGAGAACCGCGTTGGTGGCGAGGCCACTTAGGAATGCGAGGATGAGATGAGGGAGCAGTTCCCTATTTGTTTGATTGATTGGTATGTTATCTTTCCCTGTACGGCTTTTTGGTTTGAGACTGAGTTATTTTAATTTCGAGGACAAAATTCTTAAGGTGGGTGGGATGTAAGACCCGGCCCTCCTGGCCCTTTGGCCCTGTTCTCAGGGTCGCGGCAGGCAGCTTGGTCGCACCAGGGGTGCCGTTGCGACGTGGTGTGTGTGGCGACACACCTGGCCGTCACGACATGGTCGTGACGGGGGTGGGCATCGCGTTCTTGTCGCGGCGTCTGGAGGCGTCGCGACTAGTTTTCTGACAGACGTGACCACTATCATGTCTGTCAAAACAGTCGTGTCGGGTGGCTGGTGTGTACAGCGTTGACGCGACCTGT
>JACBKR010006077.1:0-14746 GCA_014218235.1 Colocasia esculenta | reverse complement strand
GGCAATGGCCAAGCTGAGGCAACAAACAAAACCCATCTTAAAATCTTGAAGAAAACATGTGAGTTGCACAAGTTCGCCGATTGGCCGGAGAAGCTAGTAGGGGCAGTAGAGGCCTATGGGCCTATGTACCTCCGTCCGCACTCCCACGGGACAACCCCGTATGCCCTCACTTATGGGATGGAGGCGGTAGTTCCATACGAGATTCTAATCCTTCGCTAAGAGTCAATTAATAAGGAACTAATCTTGACAAACGTCGAGAGGCGTTGCTAGTCCAATTGGAGCTATTAGATGAAAGGCGGCTTATGGCAGCCAACCATGTGCTCTCTTATCAAAGGCGAATCTCAAGGTCTTCGAAAAGAAAGGTAATTGAGCGAAAATTCCAAGAGGGTGATATGTCTTGAAACACATTTTCACCAAACCCAGAGGTCCTAGGTCCAAACTGTAACCTAATTGGGAGGGTCCGTACGTTGTGACGGAAGTGTACCCCGAAAATGCTTATCGTAACCAACGCTGAGGGCGTCGAATGTCGCATCCATGTAACGGGTTGTACCTCAAACGATTCTATCCTTAGGCCTATAGGAGTGAGGCCACAAAACCTAGATCGGGGAATACCCCGTGTTGAGAGTCGAAAGTCCCTCCCTAATCGTCAAGGGTCGCTCTAAGTTAGGATTAACCGCAAATGCACGGTAAGCCCAGGTAGCTGCACTTGGTAGAGCCGCGACTATGTGGGTCCTACTCTAGCGATGCGTCGGTCGTAGAGGCCGAGGTAAGACCGATAGGTAAGCCAACACCGCATGAGAGAGTGAGAGTCCCCGCCATACCCCGCTTATAGCGCTCAAACTCGCGTAGTCTATGAGGGATCCATAGACGGGAAGAGCACCACCCCGCACAACATATGGCTACGGCCTTCGCTATTTCACGGTGGTCTACGCTCTTGTCCTACATTTGGATATGACCCACTTAGACAACGGCACAAGATGGATGGTTTGTGGGCTAATCATGGTATACACATCCCCGGGATCGGTCATGAACTCACCTAAAATCAGCTTCGGATTGATGGGCTCGACGGTATAGCAAATAATTTGCTCATCCCCTCGCCTGGTCTTAGGGAGAGCCAAGAAGGCCTCGACCTCCTCAAGAATGATGGTCGCCTCGAATTTTGGGAAAATGAAAGTATGAGTTTGGGGGTGCCAAAGTTCTATCAAGGCCGTGATACTATGCCAATCAAAAGAAATTTTGTGGTAATTGTGGGCTGCTATCAAAACCCCACCCAAACCCCACTCTATCAAGAACCGGATTACAAACATGGGTAAGGCCTTTATTATGGGGGTGATCCACGTTAGCTTGGAATAGCGGCGGGAGCCGGGGAAGAGCTAGAGAGTAGAAGAAAAAGGCAAAAGAGAAGGGAGGAAGAAGAAGAACAAAATTAATGATGAATTCGGAGGAAAATTCATGGAAAATTGAAAACATCAAACAACTTACCTCTCTCACTTCCTTGCTCCTGCTCAGATGGTTGGGACATCTGTCAACCTCACGAGAGCATAATAGGTCGCCCGGGCACGCTTCGGACCTTCATAAGACGTCTCCTCACCCATAGAAGCACTTAGAGCTCTCTTCATGGCCATGAGAGTTTGAAGAGCTTGAAGAGAAGAGGAGAGAAGGGGGAGCTGAGAATTTGGCCTCTCCTCCCCCTTATTTATAGAGCCATAAGACTCCTATTCATGGTTGGAAAGGGTAGACAAGAACTACTAGGAGTGGGACTCTGATTAGAGAGCATTAAGAGTCCAAGTGGGAGTCAGATTGCAATGCTCAGGTTGCAGGTTTTGGGCTCGGGCTGAGAATCCTGTGAAAGCGACATGTCGAGTCACCTTCGATATGTCCCTTCGGGGTGGCGACACAGCGAGTGTCGCCTTCTTTAGACAAGAGTAGGACCTCCCACATGTCGCGTTCTGATCGGAGTATACTATCATGCCTATCATTGGTGATTAATTGCTTCTCACGATGTTTGCACATATGCTTAAAGGTGTGTTCATTATTTGGTGCATTTCATTTGGTATTGAAAATCTATAAAAATCAGAAAATGCAGGAAAATCCATAAAAATCAGAAAATCAGACAATTTGAAAGGAGACGGTTCGTCAGGTAAGTGCAGGTAAGTATCTCTAACCCTAATCCCTCTGCATTACTATATGATATCTACGCTATTATATCACCTCAAGGACCGGCTGGTTCTCAGTGTGTTCCGGAATCTGAGTTCCCCTTTACCAAAAACAAGGATGATCTAGGTGCACACTGCTAATCGCTGGATAGGCCGTTAGGTGATATGACTCGGGGACGATGGATTCTATCGCACGCCGAGGATGCGAAGTGTCTTGACCCTTGCTCGTATTGTCTAGCAATATTATCCTTGAATATTTTTTATTTTTTCTTTCTTTGCATTTGTTTTTATGATTTCTTTTCGTTTAGCCCAGCATGCATCATTTAGGAGCTTTGAGCTTCATGCTTCATAATTGTCAAGTCAGCTTCCCAATATGTCTCAACCTAGATCCTAAATTCCTCGGACAAGAATTACTTCCATTCCGAATTGAAAGCTTCCCTCGAGCTAGCTGCTCGGTTCGATTTGTGAGTATGGTTCCCATTCAGGATTCCTCTCATCACCATTCATTATGACAGTCGTTCTTTTATCCCCGATCCGCTCATTAGTCGTGAATCGCTTAAAGGCCAGAGTCGAATCGACCCGCGGGCAGCACCTATCCCCTAATGAACGAAACCTGCACGCTAAAAATAGCCAGGGTACCTCTTGAATCAGGAGGTTGATCATTTATTTTCTTTTGATCTTTATTCGTCCCAAATAGGAACCATCCTCGCATTCTGTCCCTAGCCATGTTCGAAGTTAGCCAGATAGTTCTCGCTGCTTATTCGTTCAGAATGGGTGTCTCTTTACCTTGATGCTCGCTTTTCAGCTCATTTCGCTTCACTCCGCCACATCGCCATTTCATGCGACCTTCGCTCCACTACCGCTCCACTCCCTTGCAAAGCAGGCATCAAGGAGGGGCAATCTGTAGACACCCATTTCTGACCCATAAGTCGAGCAAAATCTCTTGTCACATCATCGATGCCCCACGTTGGCTCATCATCGTCAAGCTGGCTTCCTCCGATCCTGACATCAGTTCATTGCCCTGGTGGGTTCTTCCTGGTCAAAGTCAATCCTCTTCATCATCATCTTATAGCTCTCTGAGTCAAGAGTCTGGCGTATCAAACCGTACGCCATTCTGATGCCTGTGCATGGAGATCGGACACTTTGCATGGTCGCATGCTGAAAAGGCCCTGAAGGCGACAGCACCCTTGTCGCGTTCGAGAAGACGACCACTCGATACGTCGCGTTCATAAACAGGCATTTTAATTCCGTGAAAAATCACCAAAATGACTTAAAGTCCCCTTCCCTATAAGGAAGGCGACGTATCGAGGCGTCGCGTTCTTGAAGGCGACCATAAGCCCGTCGCGTTCTGGACCTCATGCAGGAGACCCTTTCCGAGCCTAACTTGGACACATGCCATACATGGATATTCCCCTTTTGATCGTCCAAATCGCGTCAAATCTACCAAAACTCGTGGAGAACTTCCTTAAAAACCTCCTTTCCGAGGTTCCAATCGCCCACGCACGGCCATACCTACCCAAACCCAGACTCTTGCCCGTTATTCTCTCACAGCCCTTCCAGGAATAATCACCTATAACTACCTCATACTCCGACTTTTTGGGCAAGGCGGAGTGCTTCTTCCTCTCCCCGATGAGCTGCAACTAAGAAGAAGAGAGCTTTCTCTCCAGACGACCAAGAAAGACCCCCAGGGCGTTTTTCCACCGGCTACACTTTCTCTCTCCTTTTCCTTCATTCTTTCCCTTCATTCATGCATGCATAGTTCGTTTATTTCGTAGATCTTCATTAGAACACACCACCACACCCATCTTTAACACCCACAGGGTTTTAAAAACCCCAATCACGTGAGTTCCCTCCTGTTTAGTGCATGTTTACATGTTTTTCATTGAATAGATCTCACATGAACGAAGTCTAATGGGTTTTACTTTGTTTCCTTGATCTTGGCAGGTACCTAAAGACCAGAGAGGCGTGAGGCTCTTGCCCCTCGACCGGCTGAGGAGCAGGAAGATCAGAACCCCAATCTTCATCCACTGAAGAAGAAGGCGACGACTAAGCTGTCGCGACCCAGAAGGTGCCGTCCTCGCGTCGCGTTCAGGTACACACATAGCGACGACCCTTCGCCGCGTTCACAGGTACGCCTTCTCTTCTCTTTTCCTTTTCCAACGTAGTCAGCCATCCCATCTACACATCTCTAGGGCGACTACTTGGTGGCGATCACGGTACATTTCCTAATCCTTCATATTCATAATTTTTCAAAGGGGAGCACAATTCCGTTATTACACCATGGCCATCAGTTGCAGAGTCACGGCCACCAAGGCCATCTGTTGAAGATGTTGGTACTGGGCCATCAGGGCCAGTGGAGTCAAGGGCAGAGCCAATCGGGTCTCATGTAGAAGTTGCTGTCGTGCCCCCAGAGCCTTCTGTCCCTTAAATCTTCAGACTCCAGCCCCTTCTTCTCCACCTACATCCTTCACTGCCCCACCTGCACCTGAACCTTCCAAGAAACCACTTCCAAAGCATATCTCTTCTCCTATACCTTTTTCTGCTACCTCCTCTTCTTCACCTATCTTCTACTGCCATTCCTCCTCCCATATTTGAGGAACCTCTAGCATGTTCTTTTGCTGGTCCATCCTCTGTTGGTCCCTCTTCTGCTGAACCATCTGCAATTCTCTTCATCCACCCACTCCACCATTCTTTATCACCATTATTCCGGAGAGTACTCGTGTTCAAGGCCATGCCATCAGGATATTAATATGAGTTTGAAGAAGCAATTCTTTGCTCAATTCTGTTTGTCTCCTCTCATGTTCACAGGACAGGTTCTCCTAGTCCCGCCCCCAAAAAGAGAAAAGTTCTAAGGAACTTGCTCTCTCCTCTGAACCTCGATTCCCTCCTCTTTGGTTCTCTCTTTTTGTTGTAAATAGAAGGAGATCTCTCTATTGTGAAAACCTACAAAAATGCACATTGCTGCACTTTTTGGCCTTCCTCACCTTAATCTCACAGATCATCTGCATATTATTCTTCCTCTCTCTCCTTTATCCAAAGCTGATCAGTCCAAAGTCTTCTCCTTAACTGAGTCTAAGACTGAAGACCAGTGGGCTCGGGGCAATCAGTCTCTCTACAGGAAGTTTGTGCTTGCCAAATCTGAATTGTTCCCACCCTCTGACCATCCTCTCACACTAACTGAATGGTTTGTACTCCACCAGAGAAATACTTAAGGTCCCTTCATCCAGAGGGAAATCAAGTTAATCTGGAACTTCAAGATGTTCAATGATTACCGTTTTTCAATAAACATCCAGAAGTTCAGCTTGGCCAATTCAGGGCAGCCATTGCTCAGCTCAGAACTGAAAATCCAGTAAACACTTCTCTACAAGTGGATTTTGCTACTCTTAAGCTGCCAGAGATTGTGTTTCTCCCAAAGCTACATTCCTTCCTCATGGGCTCTACTGTGGGTCCTACAATCTTTGAAAGGTTTGCTAGAGTCATGGCCAGAATCACAGTTCAGTAGGGAGCTCCTCTTGCTTTCCACCAATTTTTGTTCAGAGAATATCACAGGGGTTCCATCAAGTCCGATGTCTTAGCTCCTCTCTTTTCTGAGTGTGAAAGACACTTCCCCTCTGACTGGGAGAAGCACTATCACCTAGCTGCTCAGCAGTTGATCAATCTGAACCTCTCCCTGGCCAAATCCAACAAACCCTCTCTATCTGCTGAAGAATTCATGGATCTCAACTCCATTAACTTGGTTCAGGACCCTTTTGCCATTATGGTTGAGCGGTACAAAATCTATGTAGCCTTAAAGAGGGAACTGTTACCGCACAAAATTTTCTACCCTCTATCCATTGATAAGTTTCGTCAGCATGCTAGTTTTGGTACTACTAGCTTCTTTCGGACATTTCTTGGAAAAGATGAGTATTCCAACTTTCTTGAAGCTCAGAGGCAGCTCCACATCCAAAGACTCCTTCAAGATATGGGGACTTCTTATAACATCAGTTGTGGTGCTTTTAAGAATTTCTTTGAACAGCAGGAACTCCAGGCTTGGCCAATCATTACTCGACATGCCTCTCTTCTATCTTATAACGCCCCTCTTAGACCCAGTACAGTTATACCAACTCACATTGGATCTAACAAAAGTATTACAGTGGAACGAATCCAAACTTTGACGGTACAGGTTTAGATATACACAAATGACAATTAATTCCAACAATAAGAAACGAAACATGGAACTAAATGATTGTAATCAACATTATACTCAAATATAAAGTCTAGTGCATAAAAGAGAAATAACAATTGTCCCAATTTATTACAATTCATAGCCTAAATGCATAAAGGAAAATACATATAGACCTCACATACAAGAGTTACTCTAAAATCTCTCAACCAATCTAAGTCTCCATGTCCTCTTGCTCCGAGTCAGTGTTAACTCCTTGGTATCCTCTGGTTCTCCTAAAATGTAAGCAAGTATGAGTCCACAAGACTCAGAAAATTACATGAAAGACAGTTCAGGATATTAAATATACTAGGTTTAAAACATGGTAATATATTATTACTCATTTCATTGATATCATATACTCTTCTTACTATCATGGTTCTAAGTCAATTGGCAATCACTATTTCATAACATTCTAATTATCATGAAATAGAACATGTCATGTAATGCATAAGTTCACATCTTATTCCTTAACAATTAATTCAACATGTTCCTACATATAGCATGTAATCATTTTTATCATGGAATCTACTTATTGCCATGAACATGTGAACCATTTTAATGGAAGCCTTATGCTATATTATGCGATATGCAACAGTTATCGTGTAACAATTGAACACCTAAACATGTAGCAACCCTTTTACATAACAATTTGCATGTAACATTTAACACATTGACATATGGAATGTAATCATGTAGACAATATTCATGTAGGCATGTAGTATATAGGTCATGTAGACAATTGTTCATGTAGATGTGTAACGTGTAGTCATGTAGACATGTAGACATTTTCAATTAATTGCCAACACATAGCCCGCAGTATTATAGAGATCAGTAGTCATTTAACATTCACTTATCACCTAGGCAATGCGGTGATGAAGTCATGGTATTTGCACAAAACTGGGGAAAGTCCTTCCCACCTTAACCAGTAGAACTCGTCTACGTCCAGAATTTCAATCCGTTGCCCACGGATTCAATAGATCAATTACATGTAGGTGAACGATTACCATAGGGGCATCTACAGTGTAGTTCCTTGTAGGAATATCTAATATAGCAATGTCTTATTGGCATTTCCTTTTATTGTATGCATTAACATATACGATATCATCTAATTTACATTTCATGCATAAGTATAAACAATAATCTACAACATATCTTTCAGTTTCACAATACCATTACAACTGTATAATAGATCCCTATCATGGTATTAACTTCAATACATTCATTCATGCATCTACTTTCATATTTTTCAATTTCTACATGTAACTTACTATTCAAAAAATCATAACAGTAAGCACAGATGTCCAAAATTTCCAAAAGTTTGACATAAATTCAGAATCAAGTCGTACTAATCACATGCAAAATTTTGTATTTTTCTGATCTTTGTAACCATTTTTCATAATTGAATCCACTAAATTAATTCAATTAACATAATACAATCAGTAAGAAACTCTATGATTCTGTATAGAAATGGAGTAAAACAAGTATACAATATTATAGTCTCTGAATCATAATTCTCCATCATGGATTTCATTCATAATCACCTCATTTTCTTTTATCATTTACATGATCATCACAAAATGACTAACTATATGCACATGTGATTTATACCCAATTTCAATATTATGTCCATGATATGGCATTGATGAAACACACTAACATTACCTGGCCGAAACTTCATACAATCAAGGTTTATGGATTAGACAATTAAAAATCAATTTTCAGGCAAAACGTGGAACTGATAAACTTGACGGCAACGCATGTGGCGTTTACCAAAGTCGATGTCCACATACACTGTCGTTAAATCTCAATAGATGGCGGCACATAGCGCCGTTAACTTATACTAGCGGCGGCACATAGCGCCATTTACATGTAATAATAGACGGAAAACAATTGTCATTCATATGAGATAGACGACAGTCGATGCCGCCGTTTACAAGATATAGGCGGCAAGCGATCTGGACGTCTAGTTCAAAAATGCAGATAACACAGAAACCCTACATGAAATAATTCAACTTCTACCCTTCCCGTAGGTTATTTGCATGCTTTAAAAATATGGAAAAATGGTAAATCTATAGTGTATCATATCCTAAACTGAACCCCCATGTAACTTGCCTCTTTCCCTCCTACAGGAGTGATGAATCTAAGCTCGAGATGCCCGCCTCGCCTATGAGGCAGTCCCTTCCTTTGACTTCAATCGCTCCAATCCGCCTCCAATCGTGGCTCCTCCGCTTAGATGAGTTCCTGATCAGGAAGCTAGACACACCGCCTGGTCCAGAAGCCTCCAATCCACACGAACTAGCACAAAATCGCCCTTTCTCGGCCATCTTTCTCTCCTCCAAAAAAACAGAGCAAAAAACCCCTTTCCAATCACAGAATCCGGTCTTATAAAGACCTCCATGCAATGGCCAGCCTAAATCTTGACCCTCCGATCCTAAACGCTCGGATCATCGCATTAAAACCCCCTAGAAACGGCGATCTCTCTTTCCCCGAACGAGAATATCAAAAATAGGCAAGCCAGCTAACGTCAACATAAGATGTCGTCAGTCTCCATGTAAAAGTCCATCGATGATGTCATTTACAGGCTTGCCCAAAAATTTAAGAAATTCGGAAAATAACAAATGACACAAGAGTATGTCGTTAATAGAAAATAAACGGTAGAAGATCTTGCCGCTAACAGGACTTAACGCCAAGAGATGTTGACGCCAAAATCCACACAGAACAACATTTAAAATGTATGCAGAATAAACATACAATTTGCAAAATAAATTGAAGAAAAAATTTTCTAGGGCACTACATCATCTCCCCCTTAAATAATCTTCATCCTCGAAGATTGAGTTAAAATACTCACCGAACAGGACGGATACAACTTCTTCATTCTTTCTTCAAAATCTCACGTCGCTTCTTCGTGAGAAGTTCCTCCATAGAACCTTCACAAATGGAATTGACTTCGATCTTAATTCTGCACCTTTCGATCTAGAATTTCTACCGACTGCTCCGCATAAGACAAGTCTGGCTGAAATTGCACTGGCTCATAACTGATCACACGAGCCGGATCTCTAATATACCGCCTCAACATGGATACATGGAATACTGGATGCACTGCTGCCAAAGATGGTGGCAAAGCTAACTGGTATGCCACATTCTCGATCTTCTTCAAAATCTCAAATGGACCAATAAACCTCGGGTTCAACTTGCCTCTCTTTCCAAACCTCACTACACCCCTAGTTGGTGAAACCTTGAGAAAAACATGGTCTCCAACCTCGAAAGCCAAATCCATCCTCCTTGAATCCGCATAACTCTTCTGACGATCCTGAGCTGCCTTTAACTCTGCACAATCATCTGGATCTTCGCTGAAGTCTCTTGCACCACTTCTGGTCCAACCAGATGCCAATCTCCTGACTCCTCCCAACACAACGGGGATCTACAGGGTCTCCCGTACAAAGCCTCAAAAGGTGTCATACCTATGCTCGAATGGAAACTATTATTATAAGCAAATTCCACAAGATCTAGGTGGCACATCCCAATCACCTTTCCACTCCAAAACACAAGCTCGAAGCATATCCTCCAACGTCTGAATAGTCCTCTCGGACTACCCATCCGTTTGTGGATGAAATGCCGAACTCAGCTTCAACTGACTGCCAAAAGCCTGCTGCAAACTCTGCCAAAACATGGAAGTAAATCTCGGATTACGATCTGAGATAATCGACTTCGGGATCCCATGCAGTCTCACAATGCCATCAATGTATAGTCTGGCCAAGCTCTCAACGGACTGCTGCTTCATCATGGCGAGGAAATGAGCACTCTTTTAAAATCTATCAATGATCACCCAAATGGAATCATTTCCTCTAGCTGATCTAGGCAATCCAAACACAAAATCCATGGTCACTTGCTCCCACTTCCATTGAGGAATATCCTGCCTCTGCATCAAACCTGAAGGTTGCTGACGCTCCGCCTTCACTTGCTGACAAATCAGACACTTCTCCACAACATCAGCCACATCCCGCTTTATGCCAGACCACCAGAACGAACGCTTCAGATCCTTGTACATCTTCCCACTGCCTGGGTGAATAGAGAATTGAGATCTATGCGCTTCCTCCAAAATTTCCTTCCTCAGATCAGCATCATTAGGGACACACACCCTAAGATTCAGGCGAATTACATCATCCTCATCTGTGGTAATACAGTCTTTCCAACCAATTCCTGCAATAGAGGGTCATCTTTTTGCAAAGCAATAACCCGATCATGGATAGAAGAACTGAGTGACAATTGAGCCATAAACATGCTGCACAACTGTGGCTCCAAAATAGCCATAGAACTCGAAGCTCTTCTAGCATATTCCAATCTTGCCTCATCAACTGCCTCTTCCTGCTCAAAGCATCGGCCACTACATTGGCTTCCCGGATGGTATGAAAGCTCAAAATATAGTCTTTCAAGAATTCTATCCACCTCCGCTGCCTCAGGTTCAACTCTTTCTGCGAGAACAAATACTTGAGACTCTTGTGGTCTGAGAAGAGCTCAAATCTAACTCCATATAGATAGCGCCTCCAAATTTTCAAAGCATAGACCACAGCCTCTAACTCCAAGTCATGAGTCTGGTAGTTGCGCTCATGCTCCTTGAGTTGCCTAGAAGCATACGCCACAACTCGACCTCCTTGCATAAGAACACAGCCAAGCCCAATCTTTGAAGCATCTGTGTAGATAGAGAAATAATCCACACCATTGGGAAAAACAAGCACTGGCGCTGAGGTCAGACGAGTCTTCAGCTCCTGGAACGCCTTCTCACAAGCCTCTGACCACTCAAACTTGACTCCTTTTCTTGTCAACCTCGTCAAGGTCGCCGTAATAGAAGAAAATCCTTCGATGAATCTCCTATAATAGCCAGCCAAGCCGAGAAAACTCTTGATGTCAGCTGATGATCTCGGTGTTTCCCAGTCAAGGACAGCTTCCACCTTAGTCGGATCCACAGACACACCATCGCCAGATATGACATGTCCCAAGAAATGGACCTCCTTATCCAGAAGTGCACTTGCTGAACTTAGTATACAGCTTATGCCCTCAGTGTATCTAACACAATCCTCAGATGCTCTCTATGAGTCTCCTCATCAGGCAAATAGATCAGCACATCATCAATAAAGACCACAACAAAATAATCCAAATACTGCAAAAATACCATGTTCATCAGGTCCATGAAAACTGCTGGCATTCGTCAAACCAAAGGGTAAGACAAGGAACTCGTAATGGCCATATCTCGTCCTAAAAGACATCTTAGCAGAATCCTCCGGCTGATTCGGAGTTGATGATAGCCAGAATGAAGATCAATCTTAGATAACACCGAAGCTCCTCGTAACTGATCAAACAAATCATCGATATGAGGTAAAGGGTACTTATTCTTGACAGTTACCTGATTAAGCTTGCGGTAATCAATGCACAATCTCATCGATCCATCCTTCTTCTTCACAAAGAGAACAGGTGTTCCCATGGCGAAACACTCGGTCGAATGAAGCCCTTATCAAGCAATTCTTGCAACTGCTTCCTCAATTCTGCCACTCCGCTGGTGCCATACGATAAGGCGCAATGGAAGTAGGTGCTGAGCCAGGAATCAGCTCAATGCCAAACTCGATCTCCCTTGCAGGGGGCAAACCAAACAAATCCTCTAGAAAAACATCGCTGAATGAAATCTCTGACTACCTCAATATCTTCCATAGATAAAACCTTCTTCGAATCCTCAGACACAATCACACTAGCCAAAAACCACTGCCACCCTTGTTCAACATCCGGGCTGCCTTCAAAGCAGATATGACGAACTTGCCCGACATGCTCTTAGGCAAAGGATGAACAAACTCCTCCTTACTAGGAATCCGAAAAATAATAAGCTTCCGCCGACAATCCATCAGAGCATAATGCTCCTCGAGCCAATCTAAGCCCAAAATGGCATCATAATCCTTCATCTTCAACAAATAGAGACAACCAGGCAAAACTTGCTCCTCAATGCACACAAGAAGTGAAGAAAAACACTGCTCGGTCAAAATAGTTCTGCTGGAGTATGCACAGAAAAAGGGTTGGGTTCTCATGTGGGAGAATGTAATAAGTGCTTAAAGTTTTTGATGATGAGCAATACTAATGATGTTATGTGAATGGTTCAAAAAGATTGGCAATGACAAAGACATGAAAGAAACCATGATGTTAATGCTTTATTAATTAAACTATGCCTTGATGTTAATGTTTTACTAATTAACTATGCATTCATTATATCTCATTAGAAGTCTTTAATGTAGGTGTGAATGTACACTGAAAAACCCAAAGCCCAAAATCCAAGTGCAAAAGAACAAGACAAGGTGCTGAAATAGTGCACCTGTCAACAGATGAATAGTGTGCTGTCAACAGATGAATAGTGCCCTGTCGACAGATGAATAGTGACCTGTCGACAGATTCATACAGGAAACAGTTTCCAGAAAGTCAGTCTTCTGCATGAATAGTGACCTGTCGACAGATGAATATGACCTGTCGACAGATACACACAGAAATCTGTTTCCAGAAAGCCCAGTCTTCTGGATCTTGCAACACTGTATGTTCCTGTTGACAGCTGCAAGTCGGCTGTCGACAGACGGAGTTTTTGGAAGATCTAATGGTCGGGATATGATCTATATTTGGGTGTTCCCTTTTAGCACGACTCTCCATGTTTGAACACCCTTATATAAGGATCATATGAGGCTATTTTCGCAGCAAGAAGCCACCATACCAAAACCCTAAGCAAAGGTCAGAAAGAAGGCTTCTTCCTGCTGCTCTGCTTCAACTCTCTGTTCTGCTCAAGGAAGATCCATCTCACGAGAGGAGTTGAAGTCAGTTTGTCCACGAATCAAGCTCTTCTACATCGTCTGATCATCATCAACACGAAGCTTGGAGTTCTTCTGGACAACCACACGAAGAGTTCTTCATCTCCGGATTTTTTCTACAACTCAGAACTCTTCTTTCTTTCTACTTCATATATCTGTGTGGGTACTGATTGGAGGTCAGTACGTGGTGTTTGTGGAAGTGTGTGTGGTTGTGATCTGTACAAGGGTTGTGTACATATCATTTGTGTGGTGTCTTGGTCAGATCAAGGCTAGAGGATCTGATATATTCTGGAATTGATCTAGTGTGTGTGTGTGTGTGTGCTTGAGCCGTTGAGCTCGTGTGTGTGTGTTGTACTCAGTTCTTGAGTAGTGTGTCCTCACGTGTGGGGGGGGACGTAGGAGTCACGTGGTGTGATCTCTCCGAACACCCTAAAAATCCCTTGTGCACTGTGTTTTTGATTTGTGGTTTGCATTGTATTGCTCTAGATGCATGCATAGGGATTTCGTTTACACACTACTTGTTAATTTGTTCACACACATTACATCAGATCAAAGGGGTTTTAATTGAGTATATCTTTTAATCCGAAGTCATTTTCAATTGCTTAAGTTTCCGCTGCAAATCTATTCAACCCCCCCTTCTAGCTTTGCCATAACCGAATATCCGATCCTAACAATTGGTATCAAAGCAGGTTTTTTCTGTTCATCGATTGTGATTTGGCATATCTGTTTATGTGTGGTTAATTGCTCTGATTGGGTTATATTTGATTCTGATTCTCATCTGATTATCTGATTCTGTTGGTTGGTTTATTTATTTAACAAATACTCAGAAATATGTCTAAGTTCTCGAGTATCATAAATAGACCAATGATTATTGATTTGATAATCATGTTGATAAAATGCAGGTCTCCTCTATGAAAACATGCAAGTCTAGAAAGAGAAGAGAAGAAAAATGCTACATGGCTCATGGAAGCTCAAGAGGCTCTTCTCGTTCAGACGACTCTAGAGGATCACATATGTCAAAGTGTCAAGAAATTCTCAAGAATCAGGTAAATCAAATTCAGATCCATTTGATGCATCAATATCCAATTCTGATTCAGAGAATGATATATCTTATGATGAATTGATAGAATGCTATGAGGACATGTGCAAACAATTTAAAACAGTTAAACATCAAAACAAGAAGCTAAAAGAAAATCTGGAAAAGAATGAAATGATAATTGATAATGCTCAAGCATTCTATGAAGAAAATGAAACATGAAAATGGAGAATGAAAAATTGGAAAAGGAAGTCAAAACTATGAAATCAAGTTTTCTAAGTTGAAAGAAGATCATGATCATGTGGAATCTGAAAATTCTGATTTGAAAAATCAAAATGAAAATTGATGGATATAATGAAAATCTCAAATTTGATAATGATCAATTGATCAAACAAATCTCCAACATGGCTCATGATCATCAAATAAAAGAGAAATGCAACCAATTGATTGAGGAAAATAATCATCTGAAAAAGAAGATTGAATGCATGTATCATGACAGACCATTAAATGACGAATG
>JACBKR010006076.1:0-14762 GCA_014218235.1 Colocasia esculenta | reverse complement strand
AGACCTAGTGGAGGCGTCCGTGCACAGCTTCCTCATCCGACTCCAGCACCCTGCAGTTGTTTCTCAGGTTGGGGAAAGAAGGAGACGTCAAACCTGCCCACGCTGCCGTTGTCCAGGGCCACCCGCTTGGTGCCATCACCATTGGCAGGCACAGTGCCTGGAGCTGCGACAGAAAGGCCAGGTCGATGGAGGGGTCGGCGCCATTGCCGGGTGGTGGTGAAGTTGTATGGCCTGTATCAGAAATATGCGTGTCACTTTTATTATAAAAAATAATAAAGTGAAAAAGAGTCTATCAAACAGGTCTATACAAATTTTAAAAATTATATCAGTTCTTCCAAACAGATAGTAGTAGTTATCCTCAATTTTAAAATTTCAATCAAAAATTGACATAGAATTTTTAGTTAGAAAGAGTTTTTTTTAAAAAAGTGTAACCAAACACCCTATTAGGTTTAGGGGTCTAAAATTAGAAATACTAATCCAATTGGCCTCAGTTTGTTCTAGCACGACTAGGGTGATGATTGAGACTTGTGCAAACTGACGGAGTTTAAATCGGACTCTGATTTAAGCTCTACACTCAAATTCACATTAAGTTAGTTTAATTTAATTAGTTTTGTTTAAAAAGAAAGAACATAGCTAGTTTTGGGAGTCCAAAATTAGAAATACTAATCCATCGGCCTCCAGTTTGTTCCAGCACGACTGGGGCAATGAGTGTGACTTGTAGAAACTGACAGAGTTCAAATCGGACTCTCGGTTTGAGCTCGGGACTCAAATTCACATTAAACAAGTTAGTTTAGTTATAAACGAAGAGAACTTAGGTTTGGGGTTTAAAATTAGAAATACTAATTCGAATGGCCCTCGGTTTGTTCCAGCACTACCAAGACAATGATTGTGACTTGTGGAAACTAACAGAGTTCAAATCAGACTTTTGGTTTGAGCTTAGCACTCAAATTCACATTAAGCAAGTTAGTTTAGTTTAAAAAGGAAGAACTTAGCTAGATTTGAGAGTCTAAAATTAGAAATACTAATCCGATCGACCTCCGGTTGTTCCAGCATGACCAAGGCGATGAGTGTGACTTGTGAAAACTAAAAGAGTTCAAATCGGACTCCCAATTTGGTCTCGGCGCTCGAATTCACATTAAGCTAGTTAGTTTAGTTAAGAGTGAGTGAATTATAGAAAATAAAAATCTAAAAAATTAAATATTTTACTGCTTATAGTAGTATTTAATTTTATTTTATTATATTATATATTTATTGTAGATTTTTTCATCGAGTGGTTTCGGAGGAGGAGAGACGAGGAGGACGAGGATTCATGATTTCTTTTCATTGTTATGAACATTTTATGTATTATTGTGGACATTTTATGTATTATTATTGCGAAATTTTATGGACATTTCATTATTGTTGACATTTTATGGATATTTTATTATTGTTGACATTTGTTATAGTACATTTTTATTTTTATTTTATACACAAGTTATTTGTTAAATAATATGTATCTTTTTTAAAAAAATAATTAAAAAAGTAGAGATCGATTAGCGACCGAAACTATCGGTCGCTATACAACGATTGCTCATTTTCAGTCACTATATCGGTCACTTTTTTGTGACCGAAATAGTGACCAAATAGACCAGTCGTCAATAGCGACTATTTCAGTCACTAAATTGTGACCAAAATAGTGACTGAATAATCAGTCGCAGATAGCGATCAAAATGTATTAGTCACTATTTTGGTCACTATACAGTGATCGACATAGTGACTGAATGGATCGATATTGTGACAAAAAATTCTTCACCGATGACTCCGGTCCCTAATTGATTTAGTGACCGAATAGAGACTAAAATTGTCGATCGCTAAAATCACATTTCTTGTAGTGTTTCCTCTCTCTTCTACCATTTACCGAAACACCATTGACATAGAGTGATTGGTGTATTGAAAAGTTGGATTTTTATCAATTGTGTTGTTGATTTCCATAAATCATATGAAAGACATAAATCTCTATCTTTTTCTGTGCCTTTGTAGCTTGGAGCTTAGGCTTGGGTGTTTTATCTTCTCAAAAGAGTACATTATGATCTAGATAACTGCTGGTAATATAGTTAGCTAAGTCAATTCACTGCAAGAACTATAGCATTATGTTAATGAAGATATATCAGCAGTTAAAGAAGTTGCTGACAAATGTAACATTTGTCAATAGTTAATTGAATCCGTTGACATATCATAACGTATGCCATTGGCTTCAGCGACCCGCTAAGATATGTTATGATATGTCAGTGATTTAACAATAGTCGTCGATAAATATTTAACATATGTCGGTAGTTGTTTAGAAATCATTGTCATATGTTTATGATACGTCAACGCCCTCTCTCGATCAGTTGTGAATATTTGTTAGCGCTTACAATCAACCGCTGACAAATGTTCGGATTATGACATTAAAATATATCTATGTAGACATCATCAAATATATATATTGGTAAATATATAAATATATTTATACAAGTGTAAATAGATATAGGTAGGACATAATAACCTCACACTTCAGTGCTAATATATAGCGGAAGGGCGGGAAACAAACATGTTTAAGGTTTCAGTACTGGAACAAATCCTCGTACATGACGAACTGTCGTGGTTATTAGCTCAAGTTCTCCTGTCATTTAGGCGCAGTTGATGCCCATCCGATCGAGTCTTTCAAGAAGATATAACTGGATTTAAGTTCCAAGACGGCCAACACGTAATGGTGGATATATGATACATTATTGCAAACTGAGCATGGATTGTTCAGGAGTTGAATCTGTGAAGGGCAAGTTCTGAAGGTCACTTGTTCTTATCTGCTTGCCAGCACAAGTGGCCCCGCCGTAAGAAGAACGGCGTCCACTGTTGATACATCCAAACACGCAATTCGGCCATGGACAAGGACTTGCAGTAGAAAATTGATCCTTCCAGCACTGTTGGGTCTTTCCCACCCAGAACTAACGAAAAGGGCTGCTGGTGGTGGGGACTTGGTCCAGTCGAAACCGGCCGCGGCCTTGTTCTTACTCTTCAGTACTCTTCGGGTCCTTCATTCACCAAAGATCTTGACGTGAGATAACAGAGCATCCTTTTTGTTCTTTCTTAGTTCCTTTTGGTGTTTGTAACTAGGCAGACTTTTTTAATGGACCAATGCCTATTCTGGAGCTTAAAAGTTGGATGTATGAATCATTGTCAAGTGATCAGTTTATATGTTCTATTATGCAATCAAATAAACTTATGATGTTTCTTAACCATGATTTCTGAAGGTTAGTGCCTCTTATGAGCAGGCTCTCATGTAGTTGCAGTAGAAAATTTTCAATGAACTATTTAAGTTGTTTTATTTTTTTTAATCACTACAGCCATTTGTCAGCGGCTGGAGCAACATTTTTACACAAGACCGTCTGTGAGTAATATAATTTTGTCCTCAAACTATGTTTATTTATTCATCTTCTATTCCTCCGCCTGTCAGTTGGTCACTTGGTCTGTAACTTGTACTTTTTACAAGTGAGTATTTAATTTCATCACTGCTAATTTTATTTATTGGCAACAGAGTCCAAAGGAAGGGCATATTATGAAACATTCTGTGGTCCTAAGTATGCTGGTTAGCTTCTAGAAAGATTGAATGTTTATTACATGGAGTGCTAAAACTATGCCATTTATGTTTAGAAGGAAGCACTTTTGAGACAAAGATTGAAGGATTTAAGTTATCAGAGATACATGTCACTGCTTTTGCTTTGATTTGATTAAACATGTCAAGAGAATCATTCTGCAATTTTTTTTTTAAAAATCCCAGCTCTTCTAGTCAGTGATTGAAGGAGAATTTGTCTTATGTTGATCTGGTATGTCACTATAATCATGACTCATTTATGTTGCATGGAAGTACTCCATTAATTGTGAGCCTTATCTGTTTAACTGATGTATCACTTTTAAAAAATATGAAAGTTTTTAATTGTATTGCGTGTTGATATACGATCCCCACTTTCGACTTACTAATGAAATTTTCAGCATAACTTCACCATGATTTTCAAAGATGTAATTTGAATGATTTGATCGATTGAGAATGGGGATCTCAGAAAAGTTAGTTTTTGGTATGTTGTGAGCCTTGATTGTATATTCAGGCTTGTTAGTGGTGAACCATTGGACTTGGTTGGAGGTACTCTTGGTTTGATATGTAGCTATGTAGGAATCAAATTACTAGCATCTATTGGGACTATTTATTATTTTGTTTCTGTCTTTGTTTGTCAATTTCCTTGAAAATGGGTTTAGATTATGGGCATTATTTACAGAACATTTTTCAATGTTTGTCAATTTCCTTGAAAATCGGTTTGTCAATAACCCCGCAAGATATGGACTTGGTTAATGTTCATTATGATGAATTCAAGGTTTGTTGCACACTATTATATTTGTGTGCTCCAAATATATATTGTTGATATATCTAACTTCATTCATCTTGACCAGAGGAAGAAGTTAAGCAGGATATAGCTGATCAAGAAATTGTGACAGATAAATAGAGACAAACTCTTGTTATTTACAATCATGCTTCTTCAACACAAGGTCTGTGTTATGTTGTTTGTCAACCACCCTTTCACTAGTTAAGCTTATATTTTGATTTAGTTCTTTCTGTATGATATGCAGAAAATATTCACTAACCATTTTAGTCATTTTATGTAAATAGTGGAATTGATGTGCATGTGCTACAGTAGTGGTAAAATGTTTAGAGATGTTCTAAGAAACATGTCCAAGTTGATCATTTCTCCTGATATCAAGATTCTTCAAGTTCACTTCTATCCTTGTAGCTCATTCCACCATATCTTAACGGCGGCCACCTTGTTTTGCATTTAGCACATTCAAACCATCTCACTCCTTTTTTCCCCCTTTTTTTTGTATTTAACACATTCATGGTATAGGCAATCTTGTCATTCAACATGTGTCTACATCTTTATAATCACTTTGTGAAACTTATTGATACTTTTGTCTATAGGAAATTTAGAAACTCCGTTACTTTAAATGACCAAAAGAAAGTTGTATTATGATATCTCAGTCGCAGTTGCTAAGAAAGGTTGTTTCCTATTAGAAATTTCTTTCTTTTCAAGAAATTAGGGTGGGCTATTGAATCATTGAAGAATGAGGGTCTGGGGGGCTGGTGCTTAGAAAAAAAATTGAGTTTCAAATGTGAAATATATATATGATGAGGGATAGAAAAAAAAAAGGGGGGGGGGGGGGGGGGGGGGGGGGGGGGGGGGGGGCGCGATGGAGAAGGAAGATGAGAAGCCGGAATCCACCGAGCAGGGGAGAGGGAGACGCGTCAGAATCACACCAGGATAGGGTTTCTCACCCTTGGGCATCACACCCACACAAAAGAGATACATTCAAATCATTTTCTTCTTCCTTTTTCATTCCTCTCCCCAAAAGTTGGGAATACATGAGTATTTAAACAGGTTGGGAACCCTAGTGCCCCTCCTCATAACCTAAAGATCAAATTACCCTCAGACCCCTTCACAAAATATAAAAGCACAAATATGGCCCAAATAGGTGCAGCCCAATATGAACTCATGTTTAATAAAAGAAGACCCCAAAAAGATAATGTATGTTTTTTTTTAACTAGACTCAATTAAAGTGAAAATACATAAAAAAAAATAAAAATGACTACACAAATGTCGCCAAGGTATGACGCGCCAATAAAACTCGTAGTTTACAGTCATGAGTCTCGCTTCGCATCCATCATGGGTCTCATTTCCCATCAATCTCCCCCACTTCGAAAAAATCCGTCCTCGAATTTTGAAGTGACGCAGTAGGACGAAGGCGAACACAAAAGTGTACATATAGAACTCCATGCAAACAATCAAATCAATGACCTCGAATTGGTGGCCAACATGTGCCTCACAAAAATATGACCATACCAAATCACCAGTGCCGTCAATCATGTTGGCCAGTTGTTGCTCCTTGTTGAGTACTATTTCTATTGGCTTCTCATTGGTAGACAGACGATGAATCTAAAATTCATGTGACACGTGTAAGAGATTACCCAAGTTGATGTGAAATTGAATGAACTGTTGTAGGGTGCGGGCCTCTGACTGATTGGAATTCGCCGAGACGATCACAACGGCACAAGCGACAAGTAAATCGGAGCACGAACAAAACTCCTATGCTGGCGGTGCGATAGCAGTCTAAGTGCACCACCTGTGCACTGTAGCAAACCAGTTCTTGACGATGGCGGGCGGCAGGTCTGGCAGGCGGCGACAGCGATGGCGGGGGGCTCCAGTCGGGGGCGGCCTAGATCCCTCCCTTCCTCTTCTTTGAGGGTCCGATGGCAGAGGTGAGACGGCTTGAAGGGGTGGGAGGCAAGCCTTGCGCGGAGGTTGGGGGGGGGGGGGGACATAGTCGGAGGGGTGCAGCAGGCTGGGGGACGCAGGGGACCAGTGCGCTGTGCATGAAGCTAGAGTCGAGTGGGGACGGCGGCCGGTCGGATTGCCGACTGTAGGAGCTCCGACAAAGGTGCCCTATGTCTCCTCGTTTTTCTTCTCTTTCTTTCGGTGATGGGGTTAGCTTTGAGGGGGCTTCCAGTGTGGCGAGGGAGCAGAGAGATCGAGAGAGGGAGCAAAGAGCGTAGAGGGAGGGACAGATGGCCATGGCGGGGGAGAAGCAGAATGTCCACGTCGTGGGAGGAGCCTATGCATGGGCACAGTGCACAGGGGCGGTAGGGGCATCGCGGGATGCCCCACGCTGGCGTTGATGGTGGATTTGGAGATGGAAGGGACGACAGGGTTGGTTGTGCACAGGGGAATGAAGAAGATGACGGCCAGAACGGATCTTGACTCCGTAGAAGAAGCCGATTGTTGTCTCTGATACCAAACTGATGTAGGACAGAAAGCGGGGGGGGGGGATCCAAAAGGAGGATGAGAAGCCAGAATCCACCGGGGAGGGGAGAGGAGAAGCTGCCAGAATCACACCGAGATAGTGTTTCTCACCGTTGGGCATCACACCCACACACAAGAGATACACTCAAACTCATTTTCTCTTCTTTTTTTCATTCCTCTCCCAAAAAGTTGGGAATACATGAGTATTTAAACAGGTTGGGAACCCTAGTGGCCCTCATCATAACCTAAAGACTAAAATACCCTCAAGACCCTTCACAATATAAAAGCACAAATATGCCCAAACAGGTGCGGCCAGTATGACCTCAAGTTTAATAAAAAGAGGACCCCAAAAAGATAATATCTGTTTTTTTTTTAACTAGAGTCAATTAAAGTGAAAATACATAACAAAAATAAAAATGACTACACGAATGTCACCGAGGTATAAAACGCCAATAAAACTCGTAGTCTGTAGTCATGAGTCTCGCTCCACATCCATCACGGGTCTCATTTCCCATCATATATATATAATGTTTTTTTATTACTTTGCATTTGTTAGTTTACCACCCTTTATGTGAATATCTTTATTTCAAAGATGTTTTCCATTTTTTTCATGTTTTATTCTTTATTCAGATTGATTAGGCTAATTTCAAATCAGTCCTGGATAACCTAAGAATATGGTTTTCTCTATTTTCAATACTATCTGCATGTATAACCCTTCCTTGACCCACATGTCATCGATGTAGATCTCAATTGTCTTGCCGATTTAAGAGGCGAACTTCTTGTTGATGAGACGTTGGTACTTTGCTTCTACATTCTTCAAACAAAAATGCATTCGAGTGAAACAATAAAAAATTCCTAATCTGGTGGTATCCTGAGTAGGTGTCGAGGAAGCTCAGTATCTTGTGACCAGTTGTGGAGTCGATGAGCTGATCGATGAGTGGCAGGGGATAGATGTCCTTAGGGCAGGCCCTGCTGAGGTCAATGAAGTTGATGCACATCTGCAACTTCCCGTTGGCCTTCCTCACAAGGATGAAGTTTGCCACCCACTTTGGATAAAGGTGGTCACGAACGGTACCTGCGCTGCAAATACTTCCCGAGGACCCTCATTGATGGCCTCTTTATGGTTAGCTGACAACGATTACTTCTTCTACTTCACAAGGCGGGTGTTGGGGTCAAAGTTGAGGCGATGCTGGCATTTCGGGTCTATCCCCGACAGGTCAACTTCTAAGCAAGTGAAGACGTTGGCATTGGTCTTCAAAAATTTGTCCAATGGACCCTCCAGCTCTTTGAGCTCGGGCCGATGACGGGAGCTTTGCCTTCTTCTTCTTAGAAGTGTACCTACTTGGTCTGATCGACGGGATCCCCTCTCTCCGAGCTCTCGTAAGGTAGAAAGTCATACTTAGAAACTATTGGTTCCTTTGCCTTAATGGAGTTTACGGAACAATGCCAGGCCTCGTCTTGGTTCCCCACAATCTCATCGATCCTGCTAAGTGTCAGGAACTTGAGTTTTTGGTGATAAGTAGATGGGAATCCCCCCAACTTGCTAATCATACCTCGACCAAAAATCGTGTTGTAGGCCGAATTTACCATAACAATTAGGAAGTCCACCTCAATAGTTACATGACGTGGTTGGGTGCCGAAGGTGACTTTCAACTTTATCGATCCCTCGGCTTATGTAGGAGACCCATTAACCAAAAGAGGGCAGTAGAGATCGACTTGATTTCAGCGCTCAGCTTGGTCATTTGTACAAAGTAGTCATAAGAAAACACATTAGGGGAAAATTCATTATCAACTAAAATGTGGTGTACATCGTACCCATGATGTTAGCGTGGACAACCAACGCACTATCGTGGGGGGGCATTGAGGCTAAAAAAATCCTCGTTCGAAAAGGAAATTACATAGCCATTTCCTTGTGGGTGCTTTGAGGAGCTCGTCCCGTATGCCTTTCGCTTTTGTTCGTTGTCGCTGCCTCTTGCCCACTAGCCTGTGATCACCAGCATCGCCCCATTTGCTAGAGGGGCAGTCTTCTCGTCATTTGTAATGCCCTTGGTGCCTGGACCCTCGGCTCCCACCGAGAACCCGACCACCAGTGCCGTCGCCCACGGGCCCGGAGACCCGGAAGGGCTAACAGACTAGTCTAACAAGATATGTAAAGGAAGTGAATGATGACAACAAGCACAAAAAATGTACTAACAAGTGAAGGAAAACGTCCACCACAAAGTATGAGTCTAGTACTGTCCTAAGTAACAAAATACAAGTGCTAAAAAGAGGGGATAATAGATCCCTTAGGGGCATACCCAGAGGGTGAAGAGCCAAGAAGCACATGGAACACTGCTCAAGGAAGATGTCGTCTACTACAACTGTGTCTCCTCTGCTCTCCGCGGAAGGTGCTGCTGTGAAGTCTCACCTAAAAGGGAGGGAATGAGCTTCACGAAGAAGTCCAGTAGGGACTACCAATATCCCACTGGTTCTAACAAGCAGAATAGATATATATGTTAAAGAAAAATAAGCAAGATAATCTATTCTGCTAATAGAGTAAGTGCGGAGGCGGAAAGTAAACTACACGGCCATTGGTCTAAACATGTCGAGACCGAAAAACTCGTGTAACCACGACACTGGGACGAACACCAAGACTGCAAACACAGACAGAGGGAAACTATCTGGACAAAGACACTAGCCACAGAGAATGGCTACCACTAGTCAACCTGTAAGGAGCGCCATGCGCCTACCTTAAACCACCAGTCAGAGTCTGCCACCTCCCGTCGGAGTAAGACCACAGAACTAAACGTAATCACACAACTACCATAGTCTGACCGGACTACTGTCCCACATCTGGCTCCTCTTGATGGTACAGGAACCACGTAGAGTGAGGCAGTGAGAAGGACTAGTTGATCTGTGCCGGAAGAACAACCAAACACCTTGGCATCCTAAACCAACCAAGAGAGCTCTGTAAACGACTCTATGTCGTCATCCACCACCGTTTTCGCCTCAGTTATCAGAGTCTGTGACTCGAGCACACCGCCGCCTGGAGAACTCCTTCAACCGGCACGTAAGGATGGAGGGGGTCCTAGGTAATTGTAACAACCTCTAATAGGACAAGCCCTCTAGTGCAAAGCACCGGGCGAATGACTAGTTTAGGACCGTACTAGGAACAACACAGGTGCCAAGAAAACAGACACACAATGGAACGGGCATCGAATAGGACGCATGTCACTCTCTGTCTGAGAAGGCAACAGGGACACTGTCACTTTCTTAGAGGAGGAGGCGCAGTGGTGGTCGCAACCAGAATGCGACACCCTGCTTATCGCAACTTGGGTTAGAAGGCGACTCACCCCTGTCATGACCAGAACACGACAGTGAGGGTGTCGCCACTAGACCAGAAGGCCAACCTCTCACCGGAGGGGAGGGGGGTCAGCTCCTTCCTCTCACCGTGTGTGTGTGTGTGTGTGTCAGGGAGAGAGAGAGAGAGAGAGAGAGAGAGAGAGTGGAGAGAGAGAGAAAAGAGGAAGAGAGGAGAGAGAGAGAGAGAGAGAAGCGAGAGAGAGAGGTTGGGGTGGGGCCAGCCGACGGCTAGAGGGGAGGGGTGGGGTGGTTTGGGCCGGAGGAGAGAGAGATAGAGACTTACGATGTGGGAGTTGACGGGGTCACTGACACTACTAAAAGAGGGGGCTTTTGTGGCAAATGTTTACGGCGACTAAGTAAAGTTGCCATAAAAGATCTGCCGCAACGATGTAAATTGTCAAATCTTTTACAACGATGGTAATTGTCGCCGTAAAAGAACTTTCACCCCCCGCCCAAAACTTCTACCCCCGCCCCCCTTTTCCCTCTTCCGACTTCTGAGCCCCTTTTCCACATTCCCTCTTCCACAGCGGCGGGGGACTGAGGACGGTGCAGGGAGCAGCAAGAGGCGGAGCGAGGACTCGTCCCCTTCCACAGCGGCTCGTGGGTAGCAGTGAGGGGCTCTCTTCCACAGCGTCACGGGGAGCAGGGGCTCAGCGGCGCGGGGAGCAGCGAGAGACGCAGCGAGGGACTCTTTCCCTTCCACGGCGGCGCGGGGAGCAGTGAGGGACGATAGGTTTCCCTCTTCCACAACAAGACATTGATCTTTATGTAGTACATTATGTTTTTTGTTTCAATGTAATGTCATGTACTTTTGATTACGACTTTAAGATGTAAGTGTTAAAGTCTATGTAAATGTTGGATTCTAAGTACTTATGTGAATTTCAATTTTATTTGTGATGCCATTGTTGTTTGTACGAAAGAAAAGAACATGACAATTGTAAATTGTACAGGTTGTATAATGAGAATTTACGGTTATGTATTATTTTTTTAGATAATAATTATAGCGACTTTAATTTATTGCCGTAATATATTATTTACGGCGACCAAGGGCTTGGCCACCAGAACAGCCGTATGGGGACGTTTGTCACCCTAAGAGGATTTTAGGGCGATGAAAGGTGCGCCGTAAAAGGTTTTAAACTGCGATTCAAAAGATCGCCGTATGAAACATATACGGCGACACAAAAATGTCACCGTAAAAAGGTAACTGCGACAAGACATATAGCGGCGACTAATGACGACCCAATTGTCGCCGTCAAATCTTATTTCTAGCGACAATGTTCGTTTTTACGGCGATAAATGTCTCCGTAAATAACAAGATTTCATGTAGTCATGATCCGTGCAAGGGGTCGTTGTCGTCGATCAAAGGGGGCTCGCCAGGGAAGCGAGAGGAATTGCGCTTGGGTCCGGAACGCGCGATGGAGGGGGGGGGGGGGGGGGGGGGGCGAGGGGGAGGGGGTTTTGTGGCAAAATGGAGAAAATATGCTGTCTTTAGAATATATGGTGGCGGTTGTTAGCCGCTGCCATATGTATTTAATTCTTTATACAAATATGTTTATGTAATTGAAATATATGTTTGGCTATAACTATTAATGTTAATCTTTATATTTATTCCAACATATTTAATTATATTATACAAATATTTCATATAATTAAAATTAGTAATTTCACTATGTCAATTAATGTTAATATTTAAATTTCATTAAAATATGTTTAATTATATTTTAAAATATATCCATATAATTTAATATAAATTAATTAGACCATGTCTATTATGTTAACAATATTTATATTTCATTCAAATATGTGTTATTATAATATAAAATAATATTCACATAATTAAATTGTATATTTGACTATGTTTATTAATGTTAAATTTATATTTCATTAACATATATTTAATTATAATATAAAAATATTAATATAGTTAAATATACAATTAACTATATTAATATATAGTCAAATTTTGAAGATAGCATTTTTCACGGGGTAGGTGAAGAAGAGCTATGATGGGTTTAAATAGGGAAGAAAGTGATCCAAAAGCCATTGTATGTATTGAAATATTCGTTGCATGCTTACCCCTCCACCTTCTTTCATTCCTTCTCATGCAAACATAACGGGTTCTCATTCTATATTCACTCATCCCATCCCATCACATCCCATGTCGCATCTCTTAAGGATCAATCACACACGAGTAGCTATAGGCTCAAAGCACTCGCAGTGACAACTGACCTCACATGTCGCTCAATTTGCCATTGGTGAGATGCAATCCCTTGTCCTCTCTTTGAAGGGAAGGAATGAAAAGAAGTAGAGGGCCAACATACCTACCGTGCAAGGTACAAACATTAATGCATACATACAGTGGCTCAGAGTCCTTTCACTTTCCTTTCACATTTAAACTCCAACGTCATCACTCTTCTGCCATAGGTTAGAAAACTTTGGATCTAAATTCTTACTATACATTTAAGTTTGATCAAGATATAGCCGTTAGATTTGATCAAGAACTACATCTCACCAAGATCCAGCCACTACAAGAAAAAGCGAAAATAGAGATCGAAATATTCGGTCTCTATTCGGTCCCTAAACAGCTCAGAGACCGAACAGTAACCGAATAGTGACCGAATTTGTCGGTGAAAAATTTCTGGTCATAAATCTGTGATCGAAAATATTCGGTCACTATTCGGTCACTAAATTATGATCCGAATAGTGACTGACATATGCAGTCGCTAAAAGTGGGCATCAGAGACCGAAATATTCGATCACTAATCAGTCCTGTTTCTGGGACCGATTAGGGACCGAAATAGGCAGTCACTATTCGGTCCCGACACAGGGACGAATAGTGACCAAATATTTCGGTCCCAAATATAGAGACCAAAATATTTCAGTCTCTATTCAGTCCCTAAATAGTGACTGAATAGGGACCGAAATAAATCGGTCTATATTTGGGACCGAAATATTTCGGTCACTATCGGTCACTAAATAGTGACCGAATAGTGACTGAAATATTTTTGTCCCAAATATAGTGACCGAATAGTGATCGAAATATTTCGGTCCCAAATATAGAGACCGATTTATTTCAGTCCATATTCGGTCCCTAAATAGTGACTGAAATAATTCGGTCTCTATATTTGGGACCGAAATATTTCGGTCCCTATTCGGCCCCTAAATAGGGATCGAATAGGGACCAAAATAAATCGGTCTTTATATTGGGACTGACTTATTTCAGTCCTATTCGGTCCCTAAATAGTGACCGAACATGGACTGAAATATTTCGGTCTCTATATTTAGGACCGAATATTTCAGTCCCTATTCGGTCACATTTAGGGACCGAATAGTGACCGAAATAATTCGGTCCCCAATATAGAGACCGAAATATTTCAGTCCATATTGGGTCCCTAAATAGTGACCGAATAGGGACTGAAATAAATCGGTCCCAAATATAGAGACCGAAATATTTCGATCCCTATTCGATCACTATTTAGGGAACCGAATAGGGACCGAGAATCGGTCTCTAAATTTTTTATTTAGTGACCGATTAATTTCAGTGACAATTCGGTCACTATTAGGGACCGAATAAGGACCGAAATTTTCGGTCTCTATTAGCGCTTTTTCTTGTAGTGAACTGTTTTTATAATTAAATTAAAATTAGTCTGTTGAATTTGATTCCTATTTAAAATATGACCGTTTGATGATCACTTTCAATCTATGTATGTTGGATCAATTGAATTTCCTCCAATCCGTCAATTGGATTTGCTCCATTTTCTAAATTCTAAGTGTTGGATTTAAGTTTGATAAAGATTTGACGGTTGGATTAATCACTCCCGCGCAATCTAAATCTACTCAAGATTGATCCCACAGTTAAAACTACTATGAATTAGAAAAATAGTTGGACTTAATCACACTTTAAAATCTTACCTATTCAACATACGTCACTGTTTCTTTGAATTGTTGAAAATCATATTCGAAAAATCAGACAACCTTTATCAAATTCCAAAAAACTAATTTATAAATACGATAGTTAGATAATATATAAAATATATCATATCATATATCTTACATATTTCAAAAAAAATTAAATTCTTAATAATAATAAATTTCAATAGCAAATAAGTGAATACCTAATAAATATTTATTTGTAACATTCTCTGTAATTTTTGTTTTAATATATATTCATTGAACCAAATATCTATATATGTTAATTCACTGAACTAGAAATACACAATATATATATAAAACACATATGTATATATGTTCACTGAACTAAAAATATTATATTTGTAAATTTGTATTTTTTATATATTTTATTTGAGATTACATGTATATCCACCACAAATACACAAATATATGTATATGTTACAAATAAAAACATAGGTATATTCATCATTGAACTAGAAAATTTTATTATGAAAAAAATTATAGGTTCTATATATTTCTATTTTAGTATTTTATTTTATTTTAAAAAAAATAAATGAACAAAAACTAAATTTTTACATTTATCCGGGGCAAAAGTACCCTTGGAAAAAGTCGTTATATGTCAGCGACTCTGTAACTGCTGATTAAGAG